>JAGFPH010002251.1:66315-81887 GCA_018207615.1 Philaenus spumarius | reverse complement strand
AAGATTAAAAAAAACATAAATATACTTAATTTAATAACGCTAAGAGGAAATGGTCTTTAATGACTATCTGCCAGGATGATACAAGTCTTAGTTTTTTTAATAAAAACACTGTTTTTAAATATATAAACTGTAATATGTTATACTATTTTATAAACTGTATGTATAAATAAAGATATTAAATATACCTATTATACTACATGCATGCTTTATACTTATACACTAATACAATCAGTCGTACATTTTTACATTCATACATACGGCAATACTAAAGATATTTAGACAACTAGATAATATATTATATCTATACAGACAATTTAATTAATTTTCCTTTATATATATTAATAATTAAATGTGTTATCTAATCCCCATCTATATATTGCCATGCTTTTTGGGCATATTTCACTCACCAGGCAGGCCCAATCTCTTCCATTTAAATATTGCCTGAATTCCTCCCTGGACAATAAACCTCTTCCAAAACACTGTCTTCAAATTTTCTTTAAAATAGAACAACGTACCACAAAGTGGAAAACGTCCTCTTTTTTAACTTCCCGCTAAAAGAAAATTGAAAATTTTCTAAAATCGGGAAGTTATTGGTTTCACCCAGTTTTTCGAAAATCGAGTATTCATCAGATCTCGACGTTTTGAGGTCCTAGGAATCTTCCCTGACCACTCCCGAGAGGGTGTCACCCTGTCTGTATGTATGTGTGTATGTAAGTATGTGACTCGCTTATAACTTTTGAACGGCTTAACCGATTGGATCCCACCAAACGGCGTTCTAAAGAGTTTCATCAAACTTAGATTTCCTGAAAATTTCAACTAATTCGGACAGGTAGGTTCTGAGAAATTTCGAAAAAACTAAGAAATACAATTTTTTCAAATCAGGTTTTTTTGGAATAACTTTTAAACGGCTTTACCGATCAATTCCAAAATCTAATCAGCTTTTAAACTTGGAAAGCGACGTCTATCGCTACCAGTCCGGTCAAAATCGGTTAATTCGTTCGTGAGATATCGTGAACGAAAGAAAATAAAAAAAAGAGTTTTTTCTCAATTTCTCCAAAATTTTTCATCAGACAAATTTTTGTTGTCGATTCTTTCAATGGACTTGAAAAACTGCATCGATTGCTGCAAATCGCATAAAAATCGGTTGATTCATTCGCAAGATATCGTGAACGAAAAAAATCAAAAAAAGTGTTTTTCCTCAATTTCTCCGAAACTTTTCATCTAAAAAATTTTTGTTGTTGATTCTTTCAATAGATTTAAAAAACTGCATCGATTGCCGCAAATCGCATAAAAATCGGTTGATTCATTCACAAGTTATGGCCGTTCAAAATTTCCAAACATAGTGTTTGTTGTAATTAAACTTAGCGGGAAGTTACATAGATGGCCTTTAGGGTCAACCGTTTTCCAAATTTGTTATAATAAATTATAATGCCTTATTAACCTTGATGTCTGGGGTTGGGATTTGTAAGTGTAAATAGGTGTTGAGGAGCTGTTAAGTGTCATTGGTTGAAGTTAAGTCTTTATTTTGTAAAAAAAATTGTTTTGAGAAGCAGAAATATTATAAAAACTTTAAAGGTGTAATAAAATGAAGTTAATTAAATACATTAAAGCAAACTCTTAAATAACTCCTTTTGCAATAAACATCTTATATCTAAACTTTATTTCTCTTACTAGTTCAAATTCGTAACAAACTCACGTGTGCCAATCACAGCGCACGTGGTTGGAGCTTACTTAGTAAAGATGTCGTAATAGTATTGAGATTTAGCGGTCGGGACTTGGGTTTTTTATTTATTCCGACGTAAAGGTGCTTATTTTATGTTTTCGCCAAATACTTTTTACATGTAAAAAGGTTGGATCCTTCTATAGGCCATATTTCATTTTCTATTTAGAATGTAGTTTTCTCGTATTTTAATTTCTTATGCCGTATTCCGTTGGATTTATAATAGAGTCGGCCTACTGGATTCTTGACATTAAATGTTAATCTTCATCTAATGGTTACGTTTTGGGTTGATATTTTAATTTTAGTTTATGGATATATTAATTTTGAAACGTTTTGTTGTGGGAACTATAGGTCGAAAAGATCGGGAATTATTTTTAATTAAATGCAATATGTTCGAAAATCGTGATTTGTCTTTGTTTTACGTCTTGTTCAGCGTTGCGAATAATTGCTGCTAGGTGGCAGGCGTATCGCCTTGATTGAATGAATGACATTCCTGACATGTTTACTATCTATCCCATTCTCATGCATATTTACATTTTGGTTGAAATATTTATAATTAGGTGAATATTTTGAATTGTTATAAGTAACATAAAACAAAACATACAATTTAGCCTATTTTATTGTCTAACATATGCTTAATGATCTTAGCTTTCTAAGTAGCCTATAGGCAGATCATATACGTTAGGCGGTATTATAACTATGAAAATGTGAATACATTTTTTGAGGAAATTCCATACATTTATTGAAGCAACAGGACTAACCTTTGTAAAAGAGTTTCTTTCAAGCAGAAAGTATTTTTATGTTTCTGATAGATAATAGTTAAACAAATTTATACTGTGCTTATTTGTTTGTGCAAGGGAATGTTGGGACTCTAAGCCAAGCAGAACAATAAAACATAAATAAACAGAAATCGCCTCGATCAAAATGAGATTCTAGCAGTTTTACATTATGAAAATATTTTACTAAACTTAATAAATATTAGAAAACTCGTAACGAACACTATATTCTTAATTAACATAGTACTCCTCGTTATGATTGATTTAATGTTTTTAAATAAATCACAAAGTATAAATTCGTTAGTAAATATATGATGGTGGGCTAGTTAGAATTATTTAGTATTTTATTGCAAGTTCAATGTAGTGTTTACCTGCACCTTATAAATTAATACATTATTTAACACTTTCGAAATGTCTTCTTCTGAATAAATTGCAAACTCTTAAATAACATACTGGTTTGTTTTCTTCGTTTTATTTGGTAACATTGAAATTTACAATACCATTTTAATAACTGTATTACTTTTTACGAACATTATTTTTCCATCGACCAAGGAAGATTCTTCATTATTAAATAAAGTAACTGAGACTTTATTCAGATGGGTCCGAACATACGTATGACCGAAATAAGTTTATGTGGTGTGAGGAATTTGTTTAGTATATTAAACTGTTGTTTCTGTAGTCCAATTCAGAAACAATACAAATATATTTTTAATGTAGTGAAACAATAGGTTCGATGTTCTTCTTTGTGTTTATACACGAAATAATTTCGTTTTACTAATTAAAGAGAGTAATAGCTAATACACTTTTCTTCAAATAACATAAAGAAAAGAGATTTTAGAAAACTGCACGCAATAATCCAAATTCCTTATTTTGTGGTCTGCCTTAGAGGGAAGTAATATTTAGTTTTTAGTTCAGCATTGTTCAATAAGCATATAGAGAAGAACGTTGGCGTTAATTTTTTATAAAATCTTCTACTTTTAAATGCAAAAATAGTATTAATTACCCACTTAGATTGTAAATGTAGATGCGAATCAATTCCATTGCAATTATTTTAAAATTATACTTTGTATGTTTTGATACATAATTATACTGACACAAATGTAAAATTGTATTTACATTAATTATAATCTGAAATTATAACAAATTATTTATAATCAAATTTACATTTTCCATATTCCTCATTCATCTTACACAGATTTTATCGTCTCAATCAAGGCAAATAAATTCAATAAAATCTATTATATTCAAAATGATTTCACTAATGATATACAACTTATACACTTATTTTGTTTGGCTTCAGAAAAAAAATCGAAAAGAGCAATCTCATTGCAAGTCAATTTTTTTTATCAATAACAAAGTAGCTTTAGTCCATAAACGGCCCTAAAACACCCACTAAACACTTCTTATTATTGCTGGAAATCTGACAATATACTTTCGTAATCAATTATGTGAAAATTCCTGTGGTATGTTAAGGTCCGGAACAGGCCGCCATATTTTTCGTTATATATTTGCAAATACCAAAAAAACCTTATCTAAAAAAAAGATGGAGGCCAGTTCCAGACACCCCCCTGCCCCCTTATACCACAGGAATTTTCACATTATTAATTATAAAGGTCTAATGTCATGTTTGCAGCAATAATAAGAACTGAACGATTTCAGTGTTTTCTTTTCCTAAAAGCACTGGTAATACAAATAAATATAAAATGTATCCTATATAATGAAATCTACACTATTGCCTGTGCAAAATGTAACTTCTGAAAACTATATAGCCTAATAATTGTATTGTAATACTGAAAGAAAATATAGTGAATATGCTATTATAAAGTTTTTAATTTCCTGACTGATACAGATTTCAATATATTGATATGTTTTTTTTTTTTTTTAGTAATTGTTTACAAATAATAATTTAAACGTTATCGAAAAATCTACATAATTTATTTGTTTCACACTTTTAATCTCTATTCATTTTTGATGTTTGTTGTTTCATCTTCTAATTCATTCTGGAAACATTCTGGAAAATATGTTGATGAAATATAAAAATTTTAGACAATCTTACATTTTGTTGTTTATATCATCAACGTACTAGTTTGTAAAATGAATGAATTATTTCTTTGTTAAATAAGTGATTAAATATACATTCAATATTTACTCTACTTTCGGTTAGTTCTTATAAGTCAGAAAAATAATTTGTTACGGAACGATAGGTTTAAATCATTTAAGATTAAATTTAGAGTTTATTCACTGGAATTAAAACGTTTGATTTATTAAAATAAAATAAATTAAATATAACATTCCATCGTTTTGTCCTTACCTTATAAGTTAGTTAACTTAAAACTGTCTAGTAAGACCAATTTAAAGATAGATAGACGATTTCAATAAGTTTGAACAAAACATCGAATCCCATTATGTAAACTTTTGCAGAAATATAAGCAGCAGGTGAAAGTAAACTTGTATGTTTTTCATTTGCTTTTTATGTATCAAAGGATTTAATAAGTTTTTATTACCCGCAGTTAGTAAGGGTTATTACTTGTAAGTATATATTTTGTGTTTATGTCTTAATGATATATGTTTCTCAACAATCTAAGAATTTATTAAAACTAGATATACGTTTAAGAGAACTGATAAATTAATACAGCAGGTCACGTTGTTTGACTGTAGGTTAGAAGAATGCTGTAATAAGAGTTAAACTATGTCAGTGGTGATTGATTTGTTGGACGTGACATAATTATGTAAATTATCGAGGCGCGTCAACAGCTTCAAACTAAATTATATTGATTTGATGCCTTTATTATTTCTTTGTTTGTTTATTATTGTAGACTTTAGTACCCAGAATTTTTTAATTCTTATAGTAAACATGTTTATAATCTGTAATTTTTCAAACCGATTTACATTTTGTACTGCCTTTTAAAAATGTTCTACCTTATTGTTTAAATGATTTAAAACTGTAAGTTCTAAGTAAATTATATTTAGCTATTAGTACTTGAATTTGTCTTTTAGGTAGAAAGTGTATTAGATTATTCATAATACATTTATGGAGCTAATACTTAAGTTGCGAAACATTTGACATATTAGTAATAAAAACTACTGTTATATTTTACCAACATTACTCTTTATTGGTATTTAGTTTGTTCATATTTTTACAGATATAAGCTAAATGTCTTTCAGAAACTATTTTTATATGAAGGAGTTAACAATACGCATTTTTATTCAATCTCTGAGTCCTATTACCCCTACCGATACAAGGTTCTTCAACAATCATGTTTTATGAAACACAAGTTTTCATTAGCCTTATTTAAAGGATTTAACCACTAAGATGGGTAGCTAATGTTTATGGGGAAACTAAACACAACCGTTTCTAATTTCCCAACTGTTCAACACACTCTGACTTGCCTGTGTCCAGTCATTTATAACTAGTCTATACGTCTACATTTTCTCACAAAGCCTTTCCTTTTACGGCTAAATCAGATCTAGAATTATCAGTTAGGAGCTTATCGCAGTTGCCTCTTATCTTATATGTTGAGACAACAAGTAACCTTTACTATAGTGTCGGAGTGTTGATAACACGGCTATTCTATATTCTATCATTAAATTGCCGGATCATTGTGTCTGTAGCAGTTTAGTCATATTGAGAAAGCAGCTACTCTACATTTTCATAAGACCACAATTATGAATTCCTGATGCTTTATGCTCCTATGTAGTTGACTTTGCTTAACGTTTCCATTGCTGAATGAACGTGTTGAGATCGCATTTATATGAAGTATAAGGTTTATAACCCTATTAGCGTCAGGCGACTAGAATTCTAGTCGATTACGATCGGGTATTTAATGTCATCCAAGTGTTAGGCGACTAGAATTATTCTAGTCGGTACGTTTAAATCAAAATTGGCGAATCAAAAATAATAGTAAGTACGTCATATTTTATATCATTGTACTCAGGACCTTCTGACGATTCATTTGGTATATTGCTTATTACACTATAACGTATAACCACATCGCAAAATATACACAAAAGTTCAAAATATGACAAAAGTGTTAGTATGTCTCGTGACAGCAAGAAATAAACGGAGTTTTCCTCTTGTCTTATCATATGCTGAATATTGTTTGACAAACAAGTTAGTTATGCCATTGGATAAATCGAAACCTGATCTTTCCAGTCATATTTGCTTTTATATCAGGTCAAGTTCTGTGGCTGAGATATGATTTTTATATAAATGCATGTTTCGACAGTATAAAACAGGCATTGGGTTTTTGATGTTTATCTATGAATAATATTAGTGAATTAGTGATTTATTGTACACCATTTTATTCATATTAAAGTTTCCTACAAAGAAATACAAGTTTGACAGCTGATGGTAAAGATTATTTGCTGACACATCTGCTTTGAAAAGGACGTCTTAGTTCTCATTCGGAAATTGTATTGTGCCTTACGTTCTGAGTGAGTGTGTGGTGAATTTGTTTTTAGATTTGTGTGAGTTACTTTAAATTACTTTGAGTTAGTGAATTTTTCAATAGTGAAGTGAAGTAATGCATTTAATTACATTGCAATTATATTTAGTTGCAATATAATTAAATATAGGCCTAGACCTATTTTTTTCTTTTCTTTTTGAAGAAAGAAGCCATATTCTAAACAATGATTTCTGTTTCAGGATTATAAAGCATTTTTATAAATGCTGGTATAAATAATAAACAGTGTTTTATTTTATTATATGAATAATTATTTTATGATTGAACGGCGTGTACAGTTTTAGTGCAACTAAATTACTATAATATTATTGTCTTATTAAATTCAACTAAAAGTAGGTTTTGTTTTACAATTTGTTGAGTAAATCAACAAGAATTAGCTCAATCTTGCTGTTATTCATTTGGCTGTCAGTTATAAAGTATTTTGTTTTGCCTTGGTGTACAATATCGTTCATTCATAACCTTGTGTTGGGCACACAATATCACCTGTTGATTGGTCCCACTGTTTAATATTGAGATTGCATGGATAATTGTTCTCAAACTGTGAACGTGATGATTATTGCCTGAAATTTGATTAGATAATGGATGATTTAATTTATAAGGGGTTACTTGTTTAGTTTGGGTTGGCTTTTTGTAATGTGTAATGTAGTTTTATATCAACGTCTACCGATGTTCTTAAAAAACAGCCCTGTAAGGCTGAATCTGCAATCAGGTATAAGCCAGAAAACATACTTTATCGTTAAAAGTAATCTTCATATCGCATTTCCTTAAACTTAAGTTCGACACCTTTAACTTTTAAATAAATAAATAAATAAAAATTTGCATGATATAAAGGGTTTTATATCACACTTCTATAATATGTTATATTAAACAATGCATATTTAAAATAAATCTAAACCTAACTAATACTGACTAGATGATTAAGTAATTTATAAACAACAAAATAATACTTTTCTCCTAATAACAATCTACACAAATAAATCAAATTAAAGTGTCCGTTGTTTCAAAATATAAGTTTTTTTTCTAATCTGATATGGTTATTCACTCATTACCAACACTAAAACACACATTTTAAAATTGTTTGTCTGTCTGTCTGTCTGTTTGTTTCGCCGATCAAATCTCCTTAATTGCTGAACTGATTTTGACGAAACTTGTATTAACATGTTGAAAACTTCTCAGAGAATATTTGAGACTACTTTTTATTCCGAAAATATTAAAAATTGCTGTAACAATTTGAAACTATTGACAAAGTTAGGAATTTTGTCTACAAATGTTGGGGATTTTGCGTGTCTGTTTAGATCTATGTCTTACATTATGTACAGGTCACAGATACACCCACTACACAACTTAGATCCAAGTGCCTCTGTTCTAATCAATCATAATTTCCGTAAAAGTTTCTATCAAGAAATATAAACAATTTTAAAATTATTAACAAAATTAGGAATTTTGTGGTTTGCATTTGCGTTACCATATTTCACTGCTGGTGTTGGTTATCAATATAGAACCTACTATTAAATAAAAAACTTGTTTAGTAATAACATAGTTTGAGAGTAAACATTGGAAGAAAATAATCCGCTTACGTTAAGCTGGTATTAATATAAACCATCCATAAACTTTGTATTGTAATTTTTTAATTTTGATATCAATATTAGAGTTTTGCTATAAATATCAGTAAACTAATGGAATATAATTATTTAATATAGTTCAACTATTAATATATGGTTATTTAACTCGTAAGAATTAGACAAAGTGTAATTAATGTTTGACTTATAACACGTATAACATATATTTTTTTTTTGACATTTTTTAAAAACTTACACATTTAATAATTAAATTACGTTTAAACCTTAAATATAATCGAATAAGTATTGACACTGAAACTGGTATTATCCGTTTAAAAAGGAAATTGTAAATAATTAACACACGTTGAAATACCATTCAAAATTTGATGATATTTTTATTCAAAATTTTAAAATGTATGGATTAATTTGTCATTTTCATATACTTTTTTGTAGTGAAACATTTTGAAATATTTAACCACACAACCTCACAGGCTGTTATTGAATACATGAAATAAAAATAAAATTTAATTTAATGGAAGTAGCCTACATTATGTATTTATGTTTTAATTAGGTGCCATATATGATTTGCAATTATTTACAACCGAATGAGTTATTAATAATTATTAATTAATTTTAAAATATATGCATAATTTACTAGAAACATATGTCAAATAGTCTGAATTTTAGGGTTTGTAAATTAAACGAATTCGTGAAATTAAAACTTTGTAATAAGTTCTTGGGAGTCCTATGTTGTAATATAATTCACAGGTAGGCTTCAGAATAAGATACGTTCAGTTATGTTTTGTGAAAGTAACAGAGCAAAAAAGCCAATGAAAATTTGTAGTGAGACTTGGCTAACCAATCAAAAATAAAATATGATGGTTTTTGAGCCTTTTATTAAGATAAAATAATTATTGAGTTGGGGCAGAAAAGGTATTTGCTTATAGATTGCATTCCTAAGATGTTGCCAGGAAAGACCGAAGCTGGCGTGTAATATATGTGGCAATCTCGGACGTAAATGGGATTGTCTTAAAAATACGTCCTGTTTAACTTGAAGAGTAATTGGGTAATAAACAGTCTGGGAGCATTATCAGACAGAGCAGCCCAATAGCTGGAGTTAAATCACAATGCTTTAATTCCAAGAGGAGGTAATGCCATTATTTAAACTATTTACAATGCACCATTGTAATATTAGCTAAACTAGATACACAGGTATGGGAACATTATTAAACATATTAATTAGCATACAGCACTAAAATTTTATAGTTTTAACAGCAACATCAAGGAATTTGTTAAACATTTTGATTTACGGTACCAAGTCACAATTAAATTATAAAAATGAATTACCTTATAAGGTCCGTCCTGTGACTTCAAATTGTTATTCTCTTTACTCCTTCACTTCTTACTCTATAGTGTGCACACCGGTGCTAGACAAGGCTGTTTTAATGTATAATGTGTTTGTGCATGTGCTATGTGTTGCAAATAATTTTAATGTATGACAAGTTCCTCTATTAAACGAAAAACGGAATTATCTGATGATGAAGTATTACTTCGAAACATGTATTTAAAAGTGAAGGAGTAAGGAGAATAACAATTTGAAGTCACAGGACGGACCTTATAAGGTAATTCATTTTTATAAGGTACTTTTAGTAGCTTTAAACTAGTAATATTAAAACTAGAAAATTTTTTGGTAAAATATGTTACTGTTATATATAAATCTCGTGTTATATATAATTGTATTACCAATTATTACTTTACATATAAGTATATAAGGGTAGTAAATACTATTTATAAAAAGTTTATTGTTAACAGTGTAACTTTACAATTAAATTATTAAATATGTTTTATTATTACAATGTTAATGTAATATTACGTGTTTTTTTCGTCAAGTGATCCACTAGTATTGCAAACACTTCCACGGGTTCGGACGTATTCAATCTTCCATCTTCTGGTGTGAAAACTAGCTCACATGATTTCGTCAAACATTAAAAACATGTTTACAACCCATACACAAAACACAACAAACAACGAACTCCATTTAATTTGTAGTTGCCCGCACGGGTACTGGGTCAGAACCCAGTTTTATGGTTTATTATTTATCCAGTTTACTAAAAATAAACCTACAGTAAGATTTAATTGAAATTTCGTATTCACACAATCTGCGGACATTAATATTCCATTAAGTGAATGTAAATACAACTGAAGTGAATATTACCATTAAAACTGAGTAAATAAAGCTAATTTACTTTGCTTTACACGTATAAATCCCTTTTATATAATCGCCAGAATATATAATGGATATAAATATATTTAGTTAAGTATACATGACTGGATAGTTTAATCACATACTACAAATGTATTATTAAAAACGAAAATTCCATTTCACATTTAAAGTAAAAAAAAGCTTAAGGTTTCTTTTATACATGAGTATGCTTAGGCCTATTTCGTAATTTGTTATACATTTTGTTTCTGAACTTTGTTTGAAAGATGAGTTATTTTTTATATTTTGTATTATGTATTGGTTTTTCCTTCAGTTTACCTGATATCCAATAGGCCCACCATGCATCATGAAGTAACAATATCATGTACAGATTACTATAAAACTATAATACCAAAATATAAATAATGAATTCATTTTTATAGTATCCAGGTCACTAATATACCGGTTGTCCCACGAAGAGGTCCCTATTTTTGAATTGATATGACAGACGTATAGAGCGCGCTACAGACTTGAAATTCTACAGTCATGACTAACATATATGTAAAAGAAATACCCCAGAGTATTAGTTAATTCTGACTGATCCAAACAAAATGGCGGAAAAACAAAAAACATCAAAATCAGTAATCGTATTTTAAGGGTAAACCTACTTTTATTTAGAATAGGAACAGCTACAGCTGTTTAGACTATTTTAAATCTATCAGCTGACTGCGTGTATCCACAACAATGAACATATTTGGTAATAAACATTGGCATTTGTTATTAAGTTGCATTGTAAAGTGACATATGTACCATGCCGTTTTCAACTGAGCAAAAAGTGAAATGTTGTTCCTGGGCTATTGCCTTTGAAAATGATTATGAAGCAATAAGGTGTTTTAGGGAAAGGTACCCAGGTGTAGTTCCACCGTCAAGAAAATCTATTCGTAAGTGGAAGACTATCCTACTAGAAACGGGGTCAATACAAAAAAAAAAAAAAAAATACCTTAGATCCTCCAACATAGAAAATGAAGAAATCGTATGTGCTGCTTTCATGGAATCTCCAAATACGCCTAATTCAGTAGGAAAGGTGGAATCTGCTACAGGGATACCGAAGTCATCTGTCCAAAGGTATGCCAAAAAGAACAAAATCAAACATTATAAAACTCATTTAGTTCACGGACTGCTTGAAGATGATCCTGACAGACGATTGGAATTTTGTTCGAAAATAATTGAAAAGACTGACGTAGATAGCAAATGGCATGAAGGAATCGTGTTTTCAGATGAAGCGACATTTTATCGAACAGGAACTGTAAACAGGCATAATTTTCATTACTATAACACAAAAAATTCACATATCTTACAAGAAGAGAAATTAAAATCAACAGGTATAACAGTTTGGGCTGCTGTTAGAAAGGATGGTGTTTTGTTGTATGACATATCCCGACAAACAATGACTGGAGAAAGGTATGCATCAGTTTTAAGCAATCACATAGTTCCTCATCTTTCTCAGCCTGAGATGAAAGACGTTTTTTTTCAACACATTATGCTAATGAGGCCAAAGCAGTTTTGGACCAAAATCTTCCTAATCGTTGGATAGGTCGTGGCAGTAGCTTCATGGACTGGCCCCCAAGGTCACCAGACTTGACTGTTTGTGACTTTTTTCTGTGGGGCTTATTGAAGGAGAAGGTTTATTGTCATAACATTGCGACAGACAATGAACTAATGAGGTTGATCGAAGAGGAACTGTTGTTGATACCTCGAGAGTTGTTCAGCAAAGCGTATGACTGTTTTCTATTTCGTTGTCATCAGTGCATTGCGATCGATGGACATCAGTTTGAATAAGGTTTTTGGATCAAATAGATTTAATTTATTTATGAGTTACTTATATCTTTAATTCCCTGACGTTGTTTAGTAACATCGTTAAAATTCAATAATTATATTGTAATACTGAAGCAAATAAAACTATTTTAACGAAAAGGTACTATTTCTTTGATATCAAGCCATTTTGTCCTAATGTGTCAGAATTAACTGATACTCAGGTGTATTTCTTTTACATATGTGTATGTTAGGACTGTTGAGTTTCAGATTTGTAGAGTGTTCGGCGAATCTAATATATTAATTTAAAAATAGGGACCTCTTCGTGGGACACCCGGTATATAATAAATACAGTACCTTTTATTTTTCCGTCAGTGACCTCTTTTTTTATGTTGTTTTGACGGGTTTCGGGACGTCTATCCCATCTTCAGAAAAGCCCTCTATATATAGAGGTTGTCAAAACGTTAGTAAAACACATAAAACACAACACATTAAAAAACACAGTACGTTGATGCGCATCTTATGACAACCGGACATTGACTGACTGCACGCTGTCAGTCCACTTGTTTCGGGTAACAAGTCTAATTACGCGCGTCACTTAATAGACGAAAATCACAGTTACTCAGATTTTGGAAAAAACCTTAAACCAATAAAGATTTGCAGTAAAGGCAAATTTATGAACGCTGTGGAAGAGTTTGAAATTTACAAGGCTTTCAAAGAATTAAACAAGAATAATGAACACCGATTATTAAACGACCAGCTAAATTTCGATTCGAACACCCTATATGACACAGCGATTAGAATTCAGAAAGCCCGCGGCAATTAATTATAGATTAGAGCGTGGACTGATAGCGTGCAGTCAGTCGATGTCCGGTGGTCATAAGATGCGCATCGACGTACTGTGTTTTTTTAAATGTGTTGTGTTTTATGTGTTTTATTAACGTTTTGACAACCTCTATATATAGAGGGCTTTTCTAAAGATGGGATAGACGTCCCAAAACGTGTCAAAAGAACATAAAAAAGAGGCCACTGACGGAAAAATAAAAGGTATTGTACTTTATTATAAAGTATAAATGTAATTTTTAGACGGACATGCTTTTGACGAATGTTTATATACTTTTCTGATTTATTTAAGTTTTCTCTGCGGTTTGCCCTCCTACTTGGTGTACATACTGGGTGTTTCAAAACTACAAATAATATATTGTAGCCTACCTCTAGTATAATGAAACTGTAACAAAATATGTTTGTATAAGTTAAACAGTAGAATACGCTCAATTATATTGCATAAACTCATGCTACTAAGTTTTAATAATACTTATGAAGTAGGAATTATTACACACTCGATGTAAACTTGCATTAGAGTGCTCAGTGGAAAGTATGTCTTCTCCCAAAAGTGTGATCCACTCATTCGCGATAAGGACAGATGATCTGTAATTATTTCGGCTCCCATTAAAATGCCGAATTATTCAAAATCTTGCGAAAATTCAAACCCTACTTTTACGACTTTTCTCGACGTTATCGTGAACACGATAAAGTGATAACACATTTTGTCTGTCTGTGGGCACGATATATGCACTCACAGACGTCGTAGAAAACTTCTGTTGGTGCCAAAATCTTCGTAATTATATTACGGAGAGTTGAAAAGCTTTCGAGCGTTCTAGCCTGACAGCAACGTGACGTGCATTAAAAGAACGACATATTTTTTAGTATTAAACAAAATACAGTAGCCGAAGTCTCGAAAAAGTTTTCAATATATTAATTTTGTTTATATTAAGAACGTGATAACTTCTTTCTTTTGTTTGTTAGTTGTTTCTTACTTGCTAATTATTTTTATCGAACTATTTATTGAATTAACTGGCCTATATCTATCTATATAAAAGCGAAATGGCACTGATTCATTCATCAGCAGAACTAAAAATCTACTGAACCAAATGAGTTCAAATTTGGCATGCATGTTCAGTTGGACCTTTAGACGCGCACTAAGAACGGATTTTGAAAACATCCCAAAGATACGCCCAATATTCGCGTTTTTCTAGCGATTTTTTTTGCGTTTTCTCAGCTTTTTCGAGAACTAATTGGCAGAAAATGTTGAAATTTGGTACTTAGGTTCGTTTAAGGCCTAAAAGTAGTCTGTTAAAAAATGTTTGAGATTCTCCCAAAATTACGCCAGAAATAGGCGTTTTTGCATTTTTCCTTGCGTTTTCAATGCGTTTTTGATCATCCTCAAATTACGCCCGAACGGATTGGAATGAAATTTGGTATGTAGCTTCCTCTAGGGCCTTAGGCGCTCTCTAAGAAAGGGTATGAAAAATTTCGAAATTTTAGGAGGGGTTTGGGGGGATCAAAGTTACTAAAATCATAATTTCAGATCTTTTATTATTATGACAATAGTGCTTTTATTATTTAAGATCTATATAATATATTATATAAAAGCCAAATACCACTCACTAACTGAACACTTCAAAAGATTACAATTACGTTAAAAAGACTGAAAATACTAACCACCACGGGCAACGCCGTACGTGTCAGCTAGTGTGTAATATAATATAATTTATCTTAATTTGAATCATTAAAAAAGTGTTAAATATTAATTACTACACTACTTACAGAACCTTTTAATTTCAACAGTAAACAATTGTATTTCTACTTTATGTTTTATTTCATCAACATAATATAATAGCAATCATTACTTTTTAGTCACCATAATTGGATCAACGAGTTAGTAAAATAATATATGATCTTTAGTTTTAGACATTTATTTTGGATTATACATTCTTAATATTATTTAGACTGTTCCATGCATTTTGCATTTACCTTGTAGTAGCGTACAAGGTTGTAGCCAGGAAAACTTTTCGGGTGGGTCGTGTCAGGACCGGGGATTTGAATTAAAAACCTTTTAAAGTTCACTGCTAAGGACACATATTGTTGAGCTTGACACTGAACAGTATGAGAAGCGGCCGACGCACAGTGCATTGCACGCCAATCCCATATTGGTGATTATTTTCAATCTACAATGCATTGCGTACTTCGCACGCCAACCCC
>JAGFPH010002251.1:33905-47403 GCA_018207615.1 Philaenus spumarius | reverse complement strand
GGACCAATGAAATACTGTGTAGGGAAAATAAAACTAAAAATATTTTATAAATTCGCTTCCGTATGACTAGTTATTGCAAGCAGGATAGACAAATGTAAAAATTTATTTATATTTAATTAAATGTTACAATATATTCCAAATCAAATTTAAATAAATATTTAATCAATTGATAATAGCACCTGTAAATAAAACAAACAAGTATTCGTAGCTGGCACTGGCAATTTTATGTTTTAAATTGAAAAAGTATAAAATTCATATTTTTGCAAAAAAATGTGTACTGTTTGCAACTTAAAATGTTTAGGTTTACAAAAAGGTTTAATTTGAATTGTAAATATTGATACTTATATTAATAAACTTCCCTTTTAATGTCTAACTATGAAAGCTTTGATGAAGATAGTTTAGTGTTAGCCGAAGTCCGTACTATTGAATTACTGTCATAACCAGTGCTGGTACAGCTTATATCTCACATGAAGGAAACTCGTTTTTTAAGTCCAACAAAATTCATATTGTCAAAGATTAATTATTTAATGAAAAAGTTACATAACCAATATCAAAGCTAAACATAAATAAAAAATCATATTGGTTCCAATTATACACAGTAGTTTTAAGATAAAAAACGGTTCCAATATGATTTTTAAGGACATTATAAACGTTAATGTCAGGTATTTAACGTAATAATTTAGACGTAATATCATAGTCTTTAAAAAGTTAAAATAGTTTTATTGTGCATTGTTACGACATACTGCATAGTAATTAATTGTAGGATTGGGTGTTTTGTAAGAAATCAATATCGTATGTATTTGCGAGTTGGGAGTACCTCAACTCCTTTCGCCTCGTATTTTGGTAAAGTTTTACATTTTGTGACATTTACTAAAAAATTCGGTTTTAAAATTAAATTAAATATAAAATGTGCTTATTTTTTAACTTAACCACGTGAATAGAAAGTTAAAAATTAAGAAAAATATTTAAAAAGTTTATAATTTCCTTCAAAGAAACTATTATTGAGTTGGTTTTGGCGTCCCTCGTCGTATTGAGCCGAACAATTAACATACAGTATTTAATATATCTACACTGAAATAGTTTTAATTAAAATGTGTGTTTTTGTAACTGACTTCTTCTCGGTAGTCAAAAGTAAAAGCATATTATCTTATGATTTTAGATTGAGTAGCTATTACAGTTATTTAACCTGTAATTATTCACGCTAACCAATCAAACAAAAGTAGTTTATTAAAAGTAGTAATTGCATGTATTGGATTAGTTTTACCTTAACAATGCTGAAAACTTGGGTTAGTATTAAATATCGTTGAAAATATATTTGTAAATATCAATAGCATAAAGAGCATTATTTCAATGTTAAAAAATTAAAACATTGTTATAAGTTTTATGAAATTTGTCATTAGTTTCACCAACGTATTATAAGAACCCTAAAAGTATATCAGCTTTTTCTGTTACTGCATACAAGTGTCCTTTTTCAGTTGGCAATAATTAAAACATGTATTTTTTAATTGAAAATAGGAATTGAAATATTAGGAATAATGCTATAGTGAACACTAGTCTCATCAAAAAATACTATTATTCAAATTAGGGGTATTTCTTGTTACTGAAAATATTTTAGTATCAAATTACAGCAGCTAACTCACAAAAGCTATCGAAATGCATACAAAGCCTACATACATGGGCGGTTTGGTTGAAATTTGCATGTAAATAGAAACTGCTCAATATGGAACGGTTTAGAATAGATAATAGCGTCATGTATTCATTGGAAATTTACAACACCTACATAAGGGTTTCAGAATAATGTAGGAAGATATGAATACCATGTTCGTTCAATAAATTTCATAATATTTAACGCTCATTTAATGTAGAATAGATTTTTATTATAATAACTTATTCGGACATTTGCCATCATTTGTGTGTTAAATAATCAAACACGACGTTTCGGGAATACAAATCAATTCCCGTTCTCAAGTGACTGAAACTACCGGTACATAAACCTAGGCAACTAGGCATATGTAAGGGTGAACAAAGTAAAACTACAAATAATTAATAACCGTAAATATCTACATGATGGATCTCAGAGCTAAGGCTGAGAAGTCAAACACACCAACCACAGACACAACACAATGCATACACTAATCACACGCAATTGATGGCAAGCGTCTAGTTTACTAGCTAGAGAGAGACTGACAACTGGCCTGAGTATTCAGGCGTGGCCAACAAATTTTAAAGTAGGAATGAAAAACTCCCAAGCTTTAATTTTTTTTAGTACCGGAATGTTTGGGATTTGAATCGGTGTATTTGTCATGGACCCAAGTAACTGGTTCTATTAAACTAAGGGAAAGTTTACAAAATATTCTCCTATTTAAATAGCAAGGCGTAATTTCAAAATGTCAGTTATTTTTAATTTAAAGTGCATGTTCGGTCTTTGAATATTTCTCTGCGTGTCTGCAGTGTAACAAATTTTGCAATTGATTAAAAAATAACGACGTAATTTGCCAATAAAGAAAGTCCTTAGCGAACTAATATACAGAATGCCAAAAAAGTATTTGAATTGCTGGATTTCTATGCTTCTAATAAAGATAGCAACATTGTTTAAAACTTTCATTTTTAAGGACTTAAAATTAAATTACTAAATTGATTTATTATATTATGTTTAAGTGGTATAACGTAAATAAATAGCATAAATATAAATGTTACATGCTATAGCTATAACGTAGTGATTTTTTCCAACTTAATTTACAAATATTCCAATTTAGAAATAAAATTTGGTTTACTCAAAATCATGTCTAGAGTATGTTAGTCAGAGATATTATAGCTTTTAATAGTGAAACAATCTGTTCAGTAGTTCCTGAGATTACACCTTACATACAAAAATGTTTACATTTTTATAATATTAGTACTGTATACAAAATAGACTAAATTAATGTACCTTGTAATTTCGTTTCGTAGGATTTTGCGTTTGGGATGTGAGTGTTGGTGTGTGTATGTGTTTCTCACTATAAATATATATATGTATTTCAAATTAAATTTATTTGTTAGTTTGACTACAGTTCCTAAATAAACTTTTTAAACAAATTTAAACAACTAAGGTGGCTGAAGTCCGTTATTAAACTAAATCAATTTGTATCTAATTTATATAAATGATTATAAATTAATGTTTAAAGATTCTCGTAGCAAACGTTTATAAAGTGGTTTGTACTTTTTTTAATGCAATGTATTGTTATGTGTGTATTGTAATTAAACAAATTACAACAGGAGTATTCATTATTGCTAACAAGGTTGCCGTGGCAGAATAGCACTGATTGCTAGTCTCATTACACTCACAGAACAATACACTGAAATGGGATTAAATGTAGCATTAAGCCCTGACGGTTTGTTTAGCATCTTAACCACATCATAGAGAGCTATTACGTTTTACCACATTGAGGACACAATAGTCTAGGTTTAATTAAAATACACAAATATGAGTGTATACAATAAAGCTACACACATGTTTATTGCAGTTAATTTGTTATACTACATCTAGAATTAGTAATTTTCTTGTATTATTTCCAACGGCACGTATTTACTAGCTGCTTTTATTATTTTTGTATTTATAAGAAACATTTGAAAACTGATAACTAGTAGTTCTGTGGACAGTAGACCTCGCTCGTTGAAATAACAAATGTGGTTTTGAGCTTAGGTTAAAAATAGTGTGCCAGTAATTAAGTAGAAGGTTTAATCAGTGAAAATTATTTTGCAATTTATTCGTCTTCAACAGCTCTAAGTACTGTGTGGTGCAACAAAGAAACAAAATGAATAAGATAATGTAGTAGGTAAAGGACTACAACTAAAGAATGCGACGCAACGCCAATCGGGCTTCTTATCTCGGCTCCCCCTCTACAACTCACTTACAGCTTCCACACTGATGTAGAGCAGGAAAGATCAAGACAGCAGGTAGCGCTCTCTCTCTCTCCCTCTCCATAAAATTATAAGGTTTTATGAAGATATATAAAGAATAAACGTATAAAAACTTGGTTAAAATTCAAAAACTTGGACGATTTTAACAAATTTGAAGTTTGAGGCCATTTTGTGAGCTTACCGTTAGAGATACGAAAAATCATCAAGAGTACAATTTTGTAGAACATCAAATTTGCTATTGGCAAAATGTTATTAGTTTTTAAATTTGACTTGCGTTTAATCCACAAATTGGCTTTGGAAAAAAGCTTAAACTGAGAGAAACAGTGCTGCCGCCATTTTTATTTAATTTAAGGGGTTAAAATGAAAATATGGAAAAAACCATATACATACATGGCTCGGAATAGGAATAAGGAGTATTCATGCAAAAAATCATGACAATCGGTCAAGGCGTTTGGCCGTAATCGTGAGACTGACAGACAGATAGATAGACAGACACACAGACAAAATGTCGAACGGTCAAGCTAAAACGGACCGTTTAATTAATTGATACCTATACTAAACAGTGCACAATGCATACTTTATACTTTTCACAAAATTTAAAAAAATTTAAAAAATGATAATAATAATTAGATTTACTGAATTAAAACTGAGTCGTTAAAATTAAAAGAATTTTCTGATTATAAATAATAAATTATCTACTTTTGTAGTTTATGGGTTTATGTCAAAGTATAAAATAACAACTAACAGGTATTGCATTAATAAAACAAAGACCATTAAATTATAACTTTACATAAAACTTTCACCGTGTTATGATATATAAAAGGTAGATTTCAATAATTTTGAGATTTGTTAGTAATTATTGTCATTCAATAAAGTAGTATATTCTACTTTCTAGTAAAATTACAAAAATGTATTTATTACTGTAAATAAAGTAATAAATTAGATGAAGACAGAAATAAGGAATTTTGGTGTTTATAGTAACCATAGGACAATTTTGTTATTATTATTGGTTCGGTAACAAGTTGGAGCATCTATACTTTATACATATAAAAAAATTCCCTACAAGGGCAGATAGTCTGAAATTTGAATGTAAAAGGTACTTTTTGGTATGCAACAGTTAAGAGTAGCTTATAACTCATCGTTTAGAAGTATTTTCATGTTTAGAGAAATGAAAGACCAAAGAAAATGAAATAAAGATTGATTTATACATATAGCCTATTTGGACACACGATTTTGAAAACATTGTAGGTCTATGTCTAATTACATATGATAGTTGGACTTCTTGGAAAACGGTAAATATTTACAAATAATTATATATAATTTATTGTACGTCTAACGTTTTTGAATAGTAAATACACATTACACATATCAATTGGGTTTTGAAAAGCGTATTTAATAACTAGTTTTCCATTTGTAAAATTTCAGTTTGGCTTACCTAATCAAAATATGTTTGTTTTTCAAAGTAATTTGTTCCTTTGTGTTTCATATTTAAAACAAATTGAATTATATATTGAACATAACAAACACTTGTTATATCACATGTGTATTAGTTTTCTTAGTCGCATTAGTTTTCTTTACAACTACCGCAATTGTTTGCAGTATTGTTATTTTAAGTTTATTATTAGTCTAATTGCTTGTTGTTTGAACTAATTCAAGGTTAGTTTCACAAGATTCATTAGTTTTGCAATATAAACTATGCGGGTATAATTTCAGTTAGTCGAGGATAATTGCATTACTTCAGGCATAAATTGACATTACAACTTAATAGTGTATAATATATAGTTTACTCACGCTCCGATTCCAGTCAGAAGCAACGGCGATGTAATCATTATAGTTTGGTGGTATTTAATTCATTTTGCCTCACTCGATGTGTGAACTGCAGTGAGTAGCAGATTGAATAAAATGAATTCATTGCATGAATAATAAATTTGAATTTAAATACAGATAGTGTCCGTTTGTTCTCATGGGATATAAATTAAAGGTGTTGTGTTGGGTGAATACAATTCAGTGATTAATAGCCCTAGTGGTACTCATTTTGTTTAAACTTTAAATAACAAAGCTAAAACCAATTAAATACCAGTTACTGTCGAAAACATCTCCATTGTTTAGCAATACCGGTAATTAACAACTAGGGGAGACCCCTGCGTGCACCGCACGCCAACACCCGGTGCGACCTTCTAAAAACATATGTTATGTTTTATTTATAATAAAAGTTTAGGATTAATAATAACCTCAAAACTAAGATGGTAAATAATGTTAAATGTTCAAATCAAATTATTTCTTATATTTTATAACAGTAGTAATAATAAAGGTTAAAAGAACCAGTAAGTCTACACTTAATCAAAAACCTAACAAAAAAGTTATAAATAATAACCTCAAAACTAAGATGGTAAATAATGTTAAATGTTCAAAACAAATTAGTTCGTAAATTTTATAATTTGAATAAATAATTCATCTCCTCCCTTATAAAAAAATCAATATTTACTTCCACAAAGCAGCTGTATTAGTTAGTTTCTTATTATAAACAGCTGTTTTGTATTAAAATGTTTTTATAACCTTCTGAATCCTGTAATCATCGTTATTTACATCCACGTAATCAGCTGGATTAGTTTGTTTCTTATTATAAACAGCTGTTTTGTATAGAAATGGTTTTTAAATATTGTCCATGTTAATCTTATGGGGAAAACCCGACCTTTGAGATTAGCTCACGCCATTAAGGATAAGAATTTTTGACATATAAAACCTTATTGCAAAAGTACGAAATGAGACGAATTTTTTGAAACCTCAAACATTAAAATTGGTCCAGAAATAAGGGAGGAGTTGTGTTTACAAAAAACGGCTTCACGTATTATATATAAAGATATTTAAAAACAGCACACAAGTTACAACTTATTGTTAAGCACTGATTATGAGACGATCCCTATTCTTAATGGTTGTAGACATCAAAACAAATAATTTACATATTTCTTACTGTTTGCTGTTTTAAAAATGTATATTTTAGTGCTTAGGATGATCACCAAATATAGTTCTTGTAATTTTACTTTTAAGATGAATAAGATTATTTAATATTGTATTAATATCACCCATAAATGATCAACTTACAGTTATAAATTAAACAGTTCAATTTATATTCAATACAACAATTAATTACTAATTACAATTACAACAAATACTCATAAGTACATTTATAAATCTCTGTTATCAAATTGCAGTCTAACCATAGGGATAGGTAACCACAGGTGTAAAGCTCACGACAGTTCGCAAATCGTGTAGGATTACCGACATAACAAGAGATGTAAAATTCACGAATAATTAACCTGAACAAGAATATTGCATAATTTATTAATTTTACTTAATAGGTTAGTTTACCTTATAAATCAACTCCTATAAAATGAGTGTACGTCCGCACGTACATACCTACAAACGTGAGTAACAATATAATAGAACACTAATTACACCCATCATCTGTAATATTAAAAGCATATCCGGCGTAGATTATACTTTGGGATTATGTTTACAACTTCAATCATTTCAATTCTTTCTTAAGTTGATTTTTTTAAATATGTGTTATAGAACTAATTTATGCTGTAATGCCTTATAAGATTTGCTTCCAGGTTATAAACAGAATATAATATATACAACTTTTTGCATCAATATATTCGTTTATACAAATTTCAAGAAAAGATACCTATTCGGTTAATGTCGGAAACTTTCGTACATGTTCGTATAACATAGTAACCAGATTAGATTATTAATTTCTTCAGTTCGATATCAATAATTTCTAAATCATTTGATCTATCAATATGAAATGTCAAGC
The DNA here is from genome assembly GCA_018207615.1 of Philaenus spumarius. Classification (NCBI taxonomy): domain Eukaryota; kingdom Metazoa; phylum Arthropoda; class Insecta; order Hemiptera; family Aphrophoridae; genus Philaenus; species Philaenus spumarius. Next base: position 39,686 of record JAGFPH010002251.1, on the reverse strand, counting down.
AATTAAAAGATACAATTTGTGTCTTTATTTAGATATATATTAATGTATATAAATAAAAACAAATTTTCAAATAGGCCTACAGTTTTATAACCCTTATAATTGTACACATTTACCAAGTTAAAAATACCCGTCAAAATAGGTAGGCCTAGATAATGTCTGTTGTTTTTAAACAGTATTTGTTTAAATATTGTACTTCTGATGTGTATATAATTAATCTGACTGTTATTTTTCACGGAGCTACCTACTAGTGTTTTAAATACTATTTAAAAAATTAAAACGGAATGTATTTAAACTCCAGCTAAGTTAATAGAGTTGTTGAAGTTTCATAAGTTTCGTTTGGTTCTTAAGACTTCGGTTTCAATAAAGGTTACGTAATGGTTTAGAGTATAATAGAATGATCTATTATTTGTGTCTTTAAAAAAAGATCAAAATAAATTATACCTACATAATTATGTTTTTTATTAGTTATTACTTAATAATTATCGATATTTTGGTTTCGTTTCATTCTGTTCTTCAAGCAGGAATTACCAAAAGAAAATCTAAATTATTATAAAATAAACGGTACCAGGAACTGGCACATACTTTCTCACAAACATATTTAAATTATTAAACAGATTCACGGTGACTTGTAACGTGGGGTAGGAGAGGTGATTTTGTATTAAAGTTGTTTTCCCATAAAAAACCATAAAATAACGGAAAACCATCTTTTCTCAAAAACGGCTCGAACGATTTTGATTAAAATTTTACAGTTTATAGTACTTTAGGTCCCTAATAAACTATACAATTTTAATCAAAATCGTTAGAGCCGTTTTTGAGAAAAGTTAATTTTTCGGTTATTTTAAGGGTTTTTATGGGAAAATTACCCTTAAAAATAAAAAATTGACAAAAATGAAAAAAATGCCTGGAGATACCGTGGATTAGTACCTCCATACCAAATTTCATCAAAATCGGACGACTGGTTTAGGCTCTAGATCTGATAACATCCACACAGACACACAGACACACATACAGACACACACACACAGACATAACTCCGAAAACCACTTTTTTAGGTTCAGGGGGACCCAAAACGGATATTTCCACCAAAATATCAAACTCGAAAATTTTGACGAATACAATACTTTCTCCATATACTATGGTATAGGGGGAGAAAGTAAAACATATCCTTATATATAATTTCTCTAATGTGTGTTTAAAAAAAATTATTTTTTGTGGTAATAACATATATCTCCCTTAATTTTCCATCAAATTAATGTTTAAAACATAATTTCTAAACATATTTTTCCAGCTATTGACGAAAAATAGACAAATAGCTTAAAATTTATGTTTTCGTTAACCAAATCTATGTAAAAACTTTCATATGAAAGTGCATATTATGATTCATAATGAAAGGCGCCATCTATTAAGAATCGGTTGAACTAACATTACAGTTATTAATTAGATTATTTACATTCTATAAGCAAGTTTCATCTATCATACAAATCAATCAAATTAAATTAACTTAAATAAATAAAATTAATTTACTTAATTAAATGTTATAACATGCGAAATAATCGCACGGGTCAGCTAGTTAATGTTTATTGTAAGTTTTGGGATTAATCGCATATTAATTTTGTTTGGTTGAAAAAAATTTCTTGACTGCATTTTTGTATTGATTTTGGAAAATTATTGACTTTTTCTATAGCTCCTACTTTAAGAGGTATTTTCTGCATAATAAAATTGCAGAAAGAACCACTTATCAACCGGGGGGGCGGAAAAATTTCCATTTAAAAAGCATTGGCATTACTCTGACGACCTCCTACAGGCGGGCTCTTACGAATATTAAATGCTTTTTACATGGAAAAATCATATGTTAATAAATTAGCTGTTAAAACAACAATGAATCAATTAACAGTGTCTGTGTAATCTTGGCATAAACTCAATTGCTTTTGTAAATGGAATGTAAATGTTTTAATTATTTTTATTCAATAGCAAAATTATTATTGAATTATTAGAAAATTATTATTATTAGCAAATTATTTATTGAGCATGTAACTGAAAGAAAAGTGATGTGTCTTATGGGAAAAAAGTATTTTAGCAACCCTCAAGAAAATTACCGCCCTTGCTGTGCTCGAACGAAAACATTTCCTTTCGATAGGACAAAGGGATACTTTCCTGCCTAAAGACACAAATAACTACTACTTATCATTGGTTTGTTATAGTCTTTGCAGTTTGCTTATTAATAATTTTCATTTAATAACATTTTGAGTAAACAGAAAATAATTTATATAATCTAATCGAAACAATAAACACATTTTTTCTTAAATAAATGGATATTTTTATGGTTTGTAGACTACACAGAGAACTTAAATTCAATGAATAACACAAGCTACTTTCTGTGGAAAATGTTTAGATTATAAGTCGGGCATCGTCTTAAAACAGTACTTGACCGCTATTAATATTTTAAAATTATTATTTTGAAACAAATTAGCTTTTAAAAACTAACCAGGAACTTAAGTCTCAGAATGTGATAAGTAATTACTAATAAATATTTTATAGCAGACTGTATTGTTCTCTTTAACTACAAAACTATTAAGAAAAACACTAAAAACAAAATATTTAGCATATTTAGCATAAATTGTAACATACTATTTATTGACCCTTGTCTTGCCTACAATGTTTTCACCATTGTCGTATTTTAAATGGTATAACGCGATCATGCTAAATATTGTGTGCATTCTTTCGATAGTATAAACCGTATTACTCCACTAATTAATTAATGACGACATACGTAATGTAACTAAGTCGAATTATTTAAATTCAATCAAGATTTTGTTACGTCGAATCGCATTAAAATGGCGAAGTATTGTAACCTTGCGAAAACTCTAAACATTGTTAATTGCTTTATCGTGTTCCGAGACCTTGAAATCGCAGACAAAAATCGTAATAAGTGGTTGTAAAATTTTGTGTTCGTGTGTCTATCTGTCTGTGGACACGATATGTGCACTCACAGACGTCGTAGAAAACTTCTGGTGGTGCCAAAATCTTCTTACATTTGTTACGGAGAGTTGAAAAGATTTCTAGCGTGACAGATACGTGACATGCGTAACAACGTAACATTTTCGAGTATTTAAATAAAAACACAAGCCGAACCTTTCATCTTGTTTATATTTTAAAATATGGAAATAAGCTTAGATTTAAAAGGAAGGAAATGGGTGTAATTTAAGCAGATACAACCGTAGTATGCACATATAGAGCAGTACAGGGAATTCAATGGATACGGTCTACGCTTTACACCGAAGATTGATTGCATCAGCTGTTCGTGACGTGTACTGGCCCGCGAGTAAACGCTAGGGAAGTAATGTGTTATGCATTTGTTGCGGTAACAGTTTCACTATAAACAATAGTCCACATTTTGTATACAGATTTAAGTTTCAATTTCGGGTTAACTGGCATATGTAAATGTTTCATGTACGTTTTAAAATACAAATGATTTCAAAATACGTTTTGAAATCTAATAACAAACAACTGAAGAAAAAATGTTGGGAGTTTAGAACAAATTTAAAACTGACGCAGTATTAGGAAGCAGGTTTTCCGTTCAAATAACCATCTGCTAACTTCAAAATAAATAAACAGATATTTAATAATGCGGGGGAAACTGGCAGATAATCAAAAAATCAAATACAAATTTAGCATTTTTATATAAAACAGTTAGACAATTTTAAATAAGATTGCAAATATATTTGAGGTTTAGTTTTATTATTTTATTTTAGAATAAATTCAAATAATATACTTAACTATCATGAAATTTACACAAATTAAATTAATTTTATTGTTTTTTTATTGTGTATGTATTTTTAAACATTAATTCATAAAGTAAATATTTGAACCTACAAACACAAAATTAATAATTATTTAACATTACCATTTTTGCTTAATTTATCTTTTTTATTACAGTGATATTACATGATAATAATGTACAAGATTTATAAAAATGAGTTACGTTGAAAGTATAACAAAACTTTAGGTATTTTAATAAAGATAAAGACATAAATGTCCTAAAACGCTTTAACATATCACCTATAGTACTTAATCGAATATACAGTGCTATAAACGGAAATGTATTTTAATTACTGGATGTACAGAGTTTTAATTGTGTACGATTGTTCGATTTTAACTAATGTTGATACCTTCTAATGTTACAATATTTTATTTTTATTAGATTACAATAAAGCTTATACAAAGTTGTTTTAATTAATACAAGTTGTTGGTTTAATAATGTTCAAATAAATTATTATATACAGAAAATGAGTAATACGTCACATATATTAATATTGACATTTTACATTTAAAATTTGAATTTAATGTTTGTGCTTTTTTTAATTATTTGGCACCTATGAAGTAATCAAGCAGATGTAGATTAACTAGAAATGTAAGGGTTAGTAATAAAAAATAAACGAAACAATATGATTCAACTTTTATAAGTTTTAACAAATATATGTATACAGTCACACTTTCTTTGTGATTTGTCCATCAAAAATAATTTACATAAATAAATAACATTTGCTATTACGTAAATTTATATTTTAATTAATAAAATAAAGTGTTTCACTAAATTTAACGTTCGGATGTGATGATATAAACTACCACGACGAAATCTTATCGATATGCCTACAATTATTTTAATTAATATGCACTTTATAAGTCTAGATATCGTGAGAGCATTTTAAATGCCAATTGCGCTTTAACTCTAATAAAATACTTTAGTAGTAACAATAAATATAATTCATAAAACTTAAACTCGTCTTTTTATCTTTAAACACACTGAGGTATAGTTTCAAACACACGGAAATTTCTTGAATTTAAACACGGTTTTTCATGTACTTATGTCTGAGGATATCCTTGATGCCTAAGGATACCGATTATCTACACTGCTGGGGAGGGGGGTTGAGCTTCTGTTGGAGGTGGAGGTTCAGGAATTGAAGGGCTTGAACTACTTCAGGAGGTTACAATGTACTCACTGGAGTACAATTTTATTCAATCCACTTCTGTTTCATAAAGGCAGTGACGACTTTAGTTTTGTAGCGGTAATTCTACCATCGTAGTTGATGAAGACATGTGACGTACTCCCGAAACTCCGGCCAGAGTCGACAGACTGCTAAAACAAGTGTTGATTTCGGCTAGCTCCTCTTTTTTCTTTTCATTAGAAGAACGGTCGCGTTGATGATATATACCAGCAAATATTAGTACATTGAGCAGAAGAAGGAAACAACCGACGGCTATCGTTACAGTAAGGGCAGTTGTGTAGCTCTGATAATGACTGGAAGCAAGTTTACGCAATAGATTGTTATTATTTGTTCATGCCTCTGGTGTTTGTGTGGTTGCGTTCGGTTGACATTTCGTAGTGGACTACGCTGAACGATTTAAAACAGTTGTTGTAGCTCTATCTGGAGGTTGCTGGAGCTGGTGATGAGTCGTTTTTGTTGGAGATGGAGTAATTTTTTTTTACCTGTGGTCCTACTGAGCCTGTAATGTAAAAGGCAACAAACTGCATTTGCTATTTTATAGATAGTATCTCTCCATTTTCAAAATGTACAGGTTTAAATTAGTTTTCATAATTTTTTGCATCACGATTATTGTAAGACAGGTTATAGTTGTAATTTTAACATTACTAAAGAAATGTTAAAACCCTCTGAGGATGGTGACCATGTCATCGAAACGTACATAAGGGTAGTAAACATTATTTACAATTTAGTTGTTTAGTTATTGTTTTTGTTCCTTGTTTTGTGGTTCGAGGGTTTT
>JAGFPH010002251.1:1899-16977 GCA_018207615.1 Philaenus spumarius | reverse complement strand
GTTTGTCTGTTTTGTCTATTGTTACGTAATTTTATAATTAATAATAAATAGCGGTTACTGAACAAATATATTGTTATCGCAACTTTCAAATCAAGCAAATTATAATAAAGTGTTGATAATTTTAAGAAATAAATATTACAGTTACATTTTAGTAGGTGAAAATATAAATAGTGAAACTACGAAAATACTAAGCAGAGTTACTTGGTTGCACTGATACAGATTGAAATATCAATATCATGTCATTGTATAGAAAATAATAATTTTATATAGGCATACATATAATTAATTATTAATTAATTGTTAATTCATTGTTAATTACATTCAGTTAACATTTTTAAAGGTAAAATAATATAATTTAGCTGTACAGTATGTTCAACATCTGGTAATATTGTATTCAAAGGGTATGCTCATTCTGGGTGTATTTAAAGATGCTACTAATCCGGATAATGTGTGATAATGGGATGCATTATGATTGTTTATCCAGTTGGAGAAAGTTTATTTCAACCAATACTAGATCATCGGTCTTTCGCTAGAAAAAGGTAATAAATATGACCAATATTTTCTTTACTACACCGTAAATAAAATTAGGTGTCTTGCGTATCTTCGGTCTTTTTTCTTAATTGGTTCAAGATTTCAGTACAGTTTATATTGTATTGACACTTTTCTTAAAAAATGCTTAAAAATTATTCAAATTTTTTATGCTTACAAAAACATAGAACACAACATGAAAATATTACAAAAATGTGAGAAAGGTTATTACATAAACCGCGTAGAAGAATATCACATGTACAAAAATGAACAAGAGCACGTGGACAAATTGCTAAATGACAAAAAACAGTTCCATGCAACCCCCACATTCGAGCTAATAAGCCAGCTAAATAGGAAGTAGACATCAGCTGATAACGCGCCAGTACACTGATTACGCGCCTTCTAACATGATTGAACTTTATTCGTGCGCGTGTGTCGTTTGTGTTATATGTGTTTTTTTATAAATTGTGTTAAACGTTTTTAAATGTGTTTTGAACACATGGAAGAACTAAGTTCCGAAACACGTGTCGTGGAATAGATGTATTGAAGGAAAAACTTTAAAAAAAGGATTGCTGGCGGTAACACATTAAAAAGTTAAATCATAAAGATTGTTCTCAGAACAAATTGCATGTTGAAAGTTACATTTTGTTTATAATTCACAACCATAAGTGCAATTAATGTAGACTATATAAAATCTGTTTAGAACAAAATATGGATTAAATATATAAAATCAATAAAAATATAAGCACGAGATTAAAAGAATTGCACACATCAACAACGACGTTGAAATAACATGCCTTACCTGATTTCTCGATATGTTTATGAACTTTGTACATCATTAAATAGATTTCAATAAATCATTTATATTACAGTTTTAATTATCAGACAGATAGTTTCATTTATTTGTTTCGATTCAGTTTCAGGCTCTATTAGAAAAAACTTACAATGTTATTTACAGATTAAAGAAATTGATTTCTGAGTGCAAAATTAAATATTAAAATTTGATATCCAATTAATAAGACTGGTATAATTATAATTGGTTTAAAGCAGTAGCATTTCCTTAAGAATTTATCCGAATTTTTCCTCAGAATATAAAAGAATTTAATCAAAGAATACGACAACTCGTTTAATTATCTTTCCTGCTGAGACTTGGAAAACGTTATTTATTGGAAAAGGAAGGCATTGATTCTATTTGTCGTTTGATTTGATTTCTTATGGACTTTTATCATCTAAAGGCACTTTATATTTTTACTTCGTTAAAAGAATATATTTAAAGTTGACTTTCTGATGTAATCTATAGAAACGTCATCCTTATTATTCAAACTTTCAGATTTATTATTATTCAGGATAAATATTGTTATAATTGACTTGCATTTAGTAGTAAAAAACAGCCCTTAATTTAGTTAAATAAATCTCTGTTTTTAAAACTAAATGAACCTCATACGATTTCACATTTGTAAATGGTTACAGCTCATAAATGATTCCTGGAATCAGGTATAAAGAGTATTAATCGAATTAAATGTGTTACAAAACTTCGAAATGAAAAGAAATCATAATTTAGTTTGTTTTTATCCTTGGACTTTCAAAGTGTTTTGATCAATCGAAATATTTGCTGATCATTAAAGCTTTATATTAGTTAAAATAACTATTCATATGTAACAAAAATATTTGAATACTGGAAAAAATGTCACGTCTTTGTAGTTTTGTACAGACGTATCGAACTAAAGGTAAATAAAATATATCAATACAAATTTCGGTTTAATGGAACAAATTCAAATATTAGAGCTGTAAATTGCTATGTATCAATGTAAAAAAAAAACTTTAATAGTAGACATAATTTGGTTTCGTATATGTAAAATCTATTATTAAACATTATTTTGCAAATTATTACAGACACATTTCTCATTTATGAATTATATTGCGTTAATTTATATCCAGAGCTTGAATATTAGAAAAAATATTACTTGCAGTTTGTACCAATACAAAGAAGATTTATTAATTACTCCTGCAGTTCCAGTTGTGAAAAACATATTGTTTATAAAGCTTCTTTGAAAGAAACGAATAAAGCAAACTAATTGATAATCTGACAGCTTGCTTGTTATATTTTTTAGTTATATTTCGTAACATAAACCATATTTGCATAGTTAGTTGCGTAATGTCAGTTTTCGTTTTTTTTTATTTTGAGTTTTGTTTATGCAGACATTTTCATAATAATAAGATGTACTCTTATTCTACATAATGTTAAGTATAAAATGTACTTCAATTTAATATGAGAAGATGATAATTTGGCCAAAGCTTGAAGTGGAATTGTTTTTGGTCTAGTAACTATTGAGTTTAAAATAAGATATATTATTATATTATATTCTGAGTTTGAAAAAAAAGGTAAAATTTATAAATACACTAAATAAATGTGTAATCTTTACAAAATTAGTGTAGTAAACTAAAAACATAAAACTAATGTATGCTTGAATACCTGGTATATTGTGCTTGCACCATAAACAACTTAAACAATTATAGACAATTCTTCTTACAATAGAAATTGTTTTACAAATATTTTTTCTGATAATCAAATAATATACTTAAGTCCATATTTCTCTCGTTTCCGTGTCAACGCAGCCTTCGAAGTCGTTGGCAGTGTTTCGTTTAGTACAACACTTATTTCTTACTATCATTAGGCTTACTCATGTCAACTTTTTCTAAAAAATAAAATACCTAAAATATTTACACAACAAAGTCAAACTACTGTTCATAACAGACATACAAACTTTTTCTCTTGTTCGCACTTGTATGTGTTGTTTTCCTTTATGTTCTTAAGGATGATGTATGATTAATGTACTTAACTGTAATTAACTGTTGGATATATTATCACTAAAGCAATCCATGTGTTTAACCGCAGTGCGTATAAGTATAAGTACATTTTCTGAAAAAAATCTGTATAGGCTTAATAGATCTAAACTTTTATAAATTCGATGTGAAGTGAAAATTAATAATTTTATTATATTAAATCATAATTTAAAAAAAAAATGTATAGTGGTTCCAACTTAGAAAATGCAATCCTTATGTCGTAAGATATAATGTATAATAATTACACAATATATCTGACCCAAAAATAACGAGTGTTTATTTATGTATACCAAACCAAACTACCAAGTTTGAGTAAACAAACTAATATGTGAAATTTTGAAAAGATTTTTGACAAGACTATTTTTCTAAAACTCGTTTTAATTTGTAGATGTAAAATTCACATGAAGGTTTTTATTGGAGGTACAGTAGTTATACTATTAATATGTATTCATATTAAATCATATAAATGCATCACTTGTTTAATTATATTATATTTTCGTCAGAATTTTTTTAGTGTAAGCGTAGGCCTACTGTTTAGATTTAAGATAATTTTCTTCTATTAGTTTGCAAATTAACAATGGTACATAATCTATATTTTGAAATATATTTGATAATAAATAATTATATATTTATAAATAATGATATCATGAACAAAACACAATTCTTCGAAAGTTCTTTATAATACCTAATCTGTTCGTCGACCAACTTTAAGTCTTTCTGACGTATACGTTATTTAATTTGTAAGAAGTTAAAAAGACTAATCAAGAGAATTTATTTATAAGAGCCAGAAATGAAGCAATCTCCCTGTTTCTTTACGAAGACCTTGATATCAAAAGGTGAAATTAATTCCATTTTATAATTTCTAAGAGCGAATTTAATGAGATTCTCTTTTACCGTCGTCTTAGAGTTTAACAAATTTAGAAAGATTATATTAAATTAGTGATTGCATATACTTTAAACACACATTTATAAATAATATATTACAATGTCATGTCTTCAATTTAAATTACTTAAATAATGGAAAGTCCTAATTGTAATTCTATAGTTTGTATTTCTGTAATATTTTGGATTTATTATAGCCCAGATAATTTAGTGTAACTAAATCCGCAACACTAGTCTTACATCATGCACACCAGGCTACTTAAAAGAGGTAAGCTATTTAGAGGTAAAAATAGTTGAAACTTTAATTTATTGACCTTGTATTTTTAATGTGACAGAGATTTTATGAAAGTTGTACAAAATAGACACTTCTACGTCTTTAAAATTATACAATCATGTAACTGAACAGCTTACGCCAGTTAAGCGAATTTCCAAAATTAAGTTTTAGTATTCAACCCACATTTGAAAAATGTTTCTACTAACGAAGGCGCTGTTTGCGTAAAATATACTACTGGACATTGTTTGTACGTCATCCTAAAGACCCCCCTCAAGCTTTGCATTTTACTTCGACCTCGGATTATGGACTGCACTTTGCGAGTTTTCACGACCTTGTGTTCTCGCTATTATTGGATACTTCGTTCGGAAATATGGATCCCAGGTATCTGCCTCTAATCAGAATCTACCCCCACAGTAAAATCTCCCACATGGATTTTAACCGGATACTTTTATGGTATTTTGCGTTTTAAATGATTTTGGGGGAACCAGATGGGCTATAAAAAAAAGAGAAGAATAATCTTTTATATTATATTTTATTTGTTTGGCTAAAAACCACCAAACAGTTTCTTTTTTGTACGAAAAATAAAAAATTTCGGTTGAAAACGTAGTTCCGGTGTCTATTTATTTTAAACCCAAACCTAAAGATGAGCAAAGAACCAACTAAAATATTTAGAAATAAATTTGTAATCTCAAATAATATGCACAATCCAATTATTAACATTTAAAAAAAAACAGAAGCTTTAAACATAATTCTTGTTTTAAATAAACGGTACCAGGAACTGGCACATACTTTCTCACAAACAGATTTAAATTATTAAACAGATTCATTGTGACTTCATAATTGTAGGAGAGGTGATATTAAAGTAGGAGATTAACTGATAAATATTATTGTTATTAGCTAGAGAGAAAATTATTTGATCGATTTCGAAAAAAATTGCGCAGAACACGTCTATTAGGCCTGTATTGATGCATGAAAAAAGGTTTTGAAATTTTTGAAAAACAACCCCCTTTTTGGCCAAACAACCCCCTTTTTGGCCAAACAACCCCCAAAAATCAGTTAGTATTATTATTATTAGCTAAACAAGAATTTTTAGAAAGATACGTCATTCTGCATATGGTAGGGTAGATTAAGGGCTACAAATAAGCCAAATTTGATCAAAATCGTTGGAGCTGTTCTTTTATAAAAAAATAATAACTGATTTTTTGTTTTTCAAAATTTTTCAAAACCCTTTTTTGTGCATCTATATAGGCCTAATTGACACGTTTGGTGCAAATTTGGTTAAAATCGATAAAATAGTTTTCGCTATAACTTTGTATACATACAAACATACAGACATTTTGTAAAAAACACTTTTTTGGACTAAGGGGGTCCTAAAACGGATATTTCCACAAAAATCTCAACATCGCTTTTTTTTTGCGATCACTATACTTTCTCTATAATACAGTATAGTGAGAAAGTAAAACAAAAGTCGTTTTTTCAAGCCTCAGCCCTTATAATATGAAAAATATCGTATGTATTTCATTTCAGCATTATAAAGTATATTGGAGTTATATGAATTATACACGTTATGAGAAGTTGAGAAGTTCCCCTTGGGACTTTAGTTATACGTTGCAGAAATAAATGACGTATATCTTGTGTGGAGTTGCTGTGAGTTAATAGCAGAGATATAACCAAGTGTAGTTGAATTTAGTTTAAGATAACAGATATTCACTTTTAAAGGGAATTTATAAATAGGCTAATCTAGTGAAGTTATTATAATTATGAACTTCATTATAAAATAAAATAATAAAATATTTTTGTTTTAGGTAAGTTAAATTTGTTTAATGCATGATGACTGATGGCAGTTGATAGGGTCTATATTCAGATATTCGTATTCTTTATTTGTCGTTACGGAAAAGCCTACTGTTAAAAGCCACATTAGTTGTAATCTTTCTTTGTTTAAAAGCATAAGTTTTTTTTTTTTCTAACCTTAGTGTCAAAACTTGTTTTACTCTGTATTTTAACTTGGAAAGAAATTAAAAAATTAAGTTAACAAAATTATTCAAACATATTCTGAGATAGTTTTCTGCCTCTATAAAATATTACCCTTTACTTTTATCCAGTGAGAGACATTTACTCAAGTTTCATTAGTTTTTGTATGACCGCAGTGTTATTCTTTCCACTTGCTTGACAATATTACAGTTAGTCACAATTAATTGCCTCCAATATGATACTTTTTTCAATTTTCAGAGATGTAAAATACTCTATTAGTTATTGGTATTATAAATAAATTATTATAATACGTATTAATAATAATTTATTTATAATTTAGTTTATAATTTGATTGTATAATGAATATCTAGAAATTTTGATTGTGTATAAAGACAGCGTAGTTTCTTATTTAAAAACAGAAAAACGCAAACAATACCATTTAACAGTTTGTTTTATTTTTACTACTTACCCTCAGCAATCCTTATTAGTATTTTTTCAAACTATATGCAGTACATTTCATTCCTCTCAAACCGTTTCCAAAGAGTATTTGTTGGAAAGAATAACATAAATAATAAATACTTAACAATTATAAATGGTGATCCACAGGGTTCAATATTGGGTCCTTTGTTATTTAATATATATATATATATATCAATGATATTACCCCAAATATTAAGCATTCTAAATTCACTCTGTTTGCTGATGATGCAACTCTGGCAATAATAAATTCAAATAAAACTCAATTAAAAGTAGATTTAGAGACTGACTGCAGTATAATGAATGGTTTAAGGCAAATAGCCTTCTTTTAAATATTAAAAGAACACATATAATAAAGTTCCATTCAAATCACATCAGATCTTCTTGTGTTATTGATGAATATTTGCACACTATAATTACACCCACAAAGACTGTAAAATTTTTAGGGTTGGTATTGGATAATACTCTCTCGTGGAAAAAACATATTTTGTACTATGACCCAATGCTATGACCCATGTAAACCACATTTTAAAAAGCATGGAATACTGACCTTGCCCTGTCTATATATATTGAATGTATTCTATTTTGTTAAAGCAAACTATTATAATTTCCTAAAATATAAAACTGAGCATGGATATTCAACAAGAAGTAAAAATTTGTTCGATATCCTTTACAAAAGACCACAATGTTTTAGAGAGCACCAAACTATAAATGTATTGAAGTACATAATAAAATACCCAGTAATTTCAAGAAAATTGAAAATTTAAATACATTTAAAAAGGTGTTATCAAGATATCTATTGGAAAACTGTTTTTATTTAGTAGGGGAGTTTATGTTGCAGAAATTAACGGATTGCCTGTGCATTTTTGGAGGTTTAGTTCCTGTAAAAAAAAAATTATATTTTTATTTTGAAACTTACAAAAAGGTATTGTATTGTTGAATGTTTTATGTGTGTCATTGAATGTATGAGTATTTATTAATTAACTGTAGTATATTGTATTGAATTGACATGTCATCTCGCATTTGATTCTGTCCTGTATGTGCTGTTTTGTGACAAATAAATAAATCACTACATGCATTTCGATATGGAATTCGTCCATCGTCGAGTGATACAAACACAATTAAACATTCAATACATTAGACAGCACTAACGAGTGACAGTTCTCATACACACGCCTTCACATAATAACCTTCACAATTTTTTGCCTCTGGGCTGACTTCGGTTAGTGCTCTGAGTTATCAGCTGATGTTTAGAGTCAGCTAGCCGGCCTATCAGTTCGAAGGTATGGGTTGCATCAAACCGATTTTTGTCGTTAAAAAGTCTGCCCGAGTACTCCAATTCATTTTTGTAAATTTGATATTATTCTACGCGGTTCATATAATTACCTTTTTTGCACTTTTATCCTATGCGCATGTTATCGCCTATAAGGTTAAACGAATGGTTACTATTTATTAGGTGTTCTGAAAATTTAGATTTCTAAGGATGTTTTAATGCCTGGGTGTGATTTTTAATTGTGCGGGCGTATGTATAAAACTGTCACTTGTTATTATTGTCTAATGTATTGAATGTTTAATTTTGTTTTTATCACCCGACGATGGACGAATGCAACATCCGAAACACGTGTAGTGGTATGTATATATAGATTGAAAAAAATAGTAATAAGGATTGCTGGCGGTACGCAACAATTATATATATATAAAAAACTGTGATTTTAAGAATATCTGGTGTTCTAGATACGAATTGCAATATTATTTAGCTCCACACAAAATAATTTTCGTAAAAATAACATCGCCTTTAATTTATAAGTTTTAAAACGGAATAAATAAATCTAAGCTCGCTATTGGCAGAAAAAGTTGGCGTAATTCCTATTTCGGATATTTATAACGCACCTAAGGCTGTTTTATTTCTTTAACTTGCAGACGCAATGACCACATGCTATCGTTTATCACAAAATGTAATCTCCGGAAAAAAAAGTGTTATTTTCACTATCATTTCTTTCTTCCTACAATTATTACCATCGCATTTCTTCAAGAAAATGGTAACATACGTACTAATACTTTGCAACGCATGTACGTATTAGTTGCTTTGGCTGTCCAGTAATATATTCATGTACTGTTTTCTTCTTTAAGTGATAATTTTATATATATATATAAAGAATATCGTAGTTTTTTTTTTAAATATGTTGTTGAATTTTTTTACTTTATGGATGGTTTTAAACTTTTGTTATAACAATACTATGAGGTATAAAAAAACACAATATTCAGTAAATAATGTTTGTCAAATATTTATCTATTAATTTTTATACAGATATTTTAACAATAATCGATCTCTTTAGTTCTCTTTAAATGAAAAGGTCATGTGAATCATATTTCAAATTTATATATTGAATTCAGCCACCTTAAAAATACTTATATTATGTAATTGTTCAGTAAAACCTGGTGCTTGGCAATATAAAACATTGATGGTTTCTGATATTTGTATATACAAAACAAATTGGAAAATGTAATAAGTCAGAAACATGCACTTAAAGTCAATCGATTATCTAATTTTACGGTATTATACGTGAATTTTTTTTAGTAAAATAGCGTTTAGTTGATTTTACACCATGGGGGTAAGTAGTACACGACCTCCCACGCATTAACTTAAACTTTTTAAAGGTCTCAAAACTCTGCTTCCTCCTTCCACCTTTATTAAAGTTTTGTTAAATAATATATTGTGCACCAGCTTCTGTATGTAATTGCCTGCGCCAAAATAGGTACTTCATCTTGCCAAAAGTATAGTATGAGGAGTAAAATAGGGTTACGTAATGTAAAGAACTTTTTTTCGGATTGAAAGTCAAAGTGTGGATTTCTCACCGATGAATTTCTTGCCTTTAATGCTACCACTGGTGGTGGTATTTATCGGAATCAAAAAATAAAAATATGTTCGCGGTTTGTTCGTAATCCTGGTGTTCAATCTGGCATAGCAGGTGGCCGCCCTACTACTTTTAACAATACTATAAGTCGTGTGAGCAACGACATAATTTAATAATGGTTTCGTCCAAGTGGTAGGGACAGAGCGCTGAAGCTATGAAAGGTGGGGTGGCTGAAAACATGTCTCGACAGTAGTATTAAAACGTACCAAGTGCTAAGGTTAATATGTGCTAAATCAAGTTTTTGCTATCTTTATTCGGGAATGAACTAGATGAGGCCTAAATTTTCTCCAATTTTGAGGCAATATTTATCACATCAGTTTGTAGCAAACACTAGTTTACCTAGTACATTCTAGGCTAGCAAAAGCATCGTTTAATTCAAACCCAATTTAAAAAAAAATTTTTTTTTTTTTTGTAACATACATAAAAACTATGTTATTAAGCTTACCATAAAAGTAAACAGACTATGTTGTTATTGTGTTTAAAAGTTTCAATTCATGAAATAAAAAGATAACACTAATCGTGTAAAGGTAGCCTATGTAGCTAAGTTGAAAGTTAAACTATTTCACGAGAGATTTGCATTCTCTGTTAAACAAAACTGTCTTTATCTTTCTCTGAATTAAACGGCTTAAAAAAAGAGTAACCCGGATTTTTAATAATTTGTTTTTAAATTAATGTCTACCGTAGCATAATGAGTTGAATTTATATCTGGTAGTGATTTAAGGTTTGCATTTACCACTGTTTTAGTGGAAAGTAAAACAAATTTAAATATTAGTAAAATGTTGTATTTACGTAATAAAATATGTTCATACAATTTTAAAATAATGGCGAATTTACGTTTGTTTACTAAATTAGCCGCAGTATATATGAGGAATTAGCAAGGCACAAAGGCGATGTATAGGTAAACATTGTAATTAAAAATTTAAATTTTCCGTATTGGGTTGAAGGAATTTGATTTTTAATTCTGAGTGTTACTTGAAATACAATTTCAGGTAATTTGCTTTGGAACTCATTATAATAATTTAAGGGGACTTATTTGTTGCTTCAAAACAAGATTAGTATAAATCAAACTATTGTTAAATACAAACAAAAACAATATATTTTTCGGACAAAAAATTTAAAAGTAGCAAATATATAATTCTAAAGGAAATAAAATTGAAAACCACAACTACATAGGTTTAACGAAGAAATTTTAGTTTTAATAATGCATAAACATTCGCGATTCAATCTACACAATGTACTACGATTACATTTTTACTGTGGTTCTTGTTATATATATTATTTAAACACAAAAGTTGGGGTAGAATTACAATAATCAATAAATAACAAAGAACATTAAAACAATAATGAGTTAAGAGCATGATATAGCCACATATATTTTATAAAACTAATAGATTTTTCACTATACGAACCTCAGCCAATGATGTCTGTTAAGAAACCATTTAGAAAACTATTCGGGTTCAATGGGAATTGAATCCGGAACTTTTCCATTAATGGTTGCCATGACGACTGATATAGCTTTCACGCCTTAACAACCACGGCCATCGTGGCTTAGCAATACATTATTTAAACCAGATTTATTTTAAATGGGAAGGAAATGAGTGGCAAAATTTACATCTAGTCTGATATAATGCTAGCTGAATAACAATTTTAAAGTAAATATGGAAATTAATTATTAAATTAATAACAACAAAATATATTCATTGTCAACTTAAACTACTTACAAAACAATTGATGTGGTTTTGGCTTCTAAACAAGGAATTACTTTTAGAAATGCGTTCGAGTTAAGAAGACAGTTTCTATGTGTTAGAATATATGTTCTAGCTTTATTCTATCAACAATTTAAACATACATGTCATTAGCATTTCATGTTAAAGCTAATTTTAACAAATTCGAATTTTGTAATGCTTTTATTTATATAAGTTACATCTCATCAAATAGAATACGCCAATGAGACTCGTGTAAACATGAACACATTTATCTCGATTAACTATTCATACTTAAAGCACACGATTTGGGTATCCTGGACCCAAAAAAGCAATATAGTCCAATACCTCCTGACTCACCAAAGCAATATTCTACACTACATCCTGACTCACTAAAAAATATTATACACTACCTCCTAACTCACCAAAGAAATATAGTCCAGTACCTCCTGACTCACTAAAGCAATAGTCTACATTACCTCCTGACTCACTAAACGATATTATACACTACCTCCTGACTCACCAAAGCAATATTATACACTATCTCCCGACTCACCAAAGCAATATATTCAAGTACCTCATGACTTACCAAAGCAATATTCTACATTACCTCCTGACTCACTAAAGCAATATTTTACACTAACTCCTGACTTACAAAAGCAATATTGTACACTACCTCCTGACTCACCAAAGCAACATTATAATATTATATAATACCTCCCAACTCACTAAAGCAATATTATACACTACCTCCTAACACACTAGAGCAATATTTTACACTAACTAATGACCTACAAACGCAATATTGTATACTACCTCCTGACTCACCAAAGCAATATTTGTCACTACCACGCTACTCACCAACAAAATATTGTTCCTAATAGCAATTAAAGTAAATATGAAATTAAGCTAAAGTTTACAATTAATTAAATTGCAAGTTCGTTGTAGTCACTAAGTAATATAACATTCAAACAGAATACTCCTTCTATGTTTAAAAGTAAAGTATATTTAACTAATTAATGAAGTACAAAGACTTCTTGATGGTGAACTGCATTACTCTCGTGTTTGTGTTGAATTATTCCTAATGATACCTCAGGCTGCAAAAGTATCAAAAGGGAGTTTTAAATTTCAACAAGTTAATATTAATTTCTTATTTTTAGTCTTTAAAAGAATGCACATCATATTTGTTGCACAGATTAACAGTATGAAATAAATACACATTATTAAGCTTGTATTACTATTATGTTATAATGCAATTTGCTAATTTAAAAACGATTTAAAAACCGCTGCATAAACAAAACTATTGAAGGGTTAACAGTCCATGATGTAAACAAATAACAGTTTTTGCTCAAAATAGGATGTTTAAATTTGTGTATAACATAATTTATATAATCCTTTAATACGTAAGGAATCTAACTGTATATTTCAGTTTTATTTTTAGCACAATTAACTTCATAAAGATTCTGTGAGAATGTTATTAATTTTTTATGCCGGGGCAACATGGTGTTTGTTCAAAATTATTTTTTGAACTACAATCAAAACTTTATCCGCATTTAATTAAAGATTTATAGTTTTATTCTTCTTGTCTGATTATTTTGTTGTAGTGTACAGTTTTAAGGCTTTTCTTTAGTACTATTTAATTTAATTATGTTTTTTTTTCGTTATGCCATATCACATGAATATTGATAACCTAATTTGGAAAAACTGCAAAAATGTAACAAAATACTAATAGGTAATAGGTGATAGCCCTACACGTTTCTGAAATTATTTCTAAAATTTAAAGCTAATTTATAAACTGTTCATAGCAATATGTCATCTTAGCCTACATTCATAGCATACATTTATGTTGATCAAGGTGCTTAAAGAAGCGATCGTACGATGCTAACAGGCTAGAAAATGCTATAAACACTAACTTGTTACCAATTTCATTTTAACCAAAACACCACGCCAATAGTTTGCCAAACAGTTTTATGGTTTCAAGAGAACTCTGTTAATGTATAATGTCACAATTTTCTAACAGAACTCATCATACTGGATTCATTATTTCAAAATTATTTCAAACAGATGAAGCTATTTAACAGACCTTGTTTTACACTTAAACGTATTTTAGTAGTGTTTAAAAGATAATCAGAGCTTTAACAAAGTTTTGAAATAGTTTAAGTACACGTCGTAGTTGGAAACTGTACATTTGGAAACTAAATTTTAAGACGAGAATATTAAGTTATGATAAGAGCTTGCAAGCAAGTTCTGGAACCATTTGATTAATGCCTGCAGGTGAAATGTAGATGTCAGCACTTAAGAATCCAATTACAAAGTATGTAATAAGATGAAACGTAAGCTTTTAAGGAGACGCTGTAAAAGCTCTGTTAATCACTCGGTATTACTTATATAATTTCAAAACTGAAGTGCAAAAAAAGTTAACAACATAAATTTAACAGTTTAAACTTAATAAAATAGGTTTAATTAAAACAATACATAATCAGATTCTACTATTTGGTGTAACTCTTAAAATAATTAAACAAAAATAAGTATCATTATTGAGTTTGGATTAACAAATAATTATAATATTAACAAATTGTTTTTAAAGTTTCTAACTGATTTTATTTGAAATGTCATATTTGGCACTGGAAAAACTATGACTAAATGTTAAAGGATTTAAAGTTGAAGGACAAGTAAAAATATTTAAAAAATAATCTATATGTTATTAAGTATGCATGATTATTAAGAGTTCAAAATATAGCTTATCCTCTAAAATAATTTGCAAAACTCTATTGTATGTACAAATTGATAGTCTGTTTTTACATTTAAATTAAGTGGTATTTTATAAATAAAAATCAAAAAAGCCATATCATTTATTTGTGTATAACCGTTTTGGTTTTCGACAAAATATTTATATTCCGCGTACAAAAAAGTAAAATAATTGAAAGCAGAATACTAGTTTAAAAAATGTCTACAATAGAATGTATAATAAATATAAATTGTTTTATATATAAATTAGATATAAAAGTAGATCAGGTTCATACTTTTTCTTAAGGGATTAAAATATTCTGAAATTTTTAAATCGTTGGTTTGCACGCGTTAAAATAAATTAAAACATATTTTGTATGCTTGATAATTTCCTGTTTTCAACGTTAAATGTTAATAGATTTATGATAGATTCAGACTTTGAATAGACTTGACTACTTGTGTGTTGACTGGAGCCTTATCAGTTCTTTGTGGTTGTTCAATCTAGTGTGTTAATGCTTTATTCAACGACAGAATACATTTATTTCGCGACTATGTATTCATAAAGTGTATTGAGCGTATATTGCTTTGAGTTGTTTCTTCTTGTTTTAATTAAAATATCGCAAAAGTGTAAACTATGTGTTAAAACTACCAGCAGTAAACAGTAAAAGTCCAATGTTAAAGACGCAACGTTTTTTTCACGAAAGATTTGTAAATTTAGTTAAAAATGACGCAGATTTTTACAAAATATAATAACATA
>JAGFPH010002250.1:176852-203666 GCA_018207615.1 Philaenus spumarius | reverse complement strand
TGTCTGCAATACCTACTAAAGTAAACTTAACTAGATTATTTATTTTTTAAAGTTATAAATAAATTTTAATACAAAATGTAATGCTGAAGGAAAATAAACGAGAAGAATATATACAGGTACTTATATTCATTCATAAATTATTCAATACCTAAAACGTCAATTATTTGGAGGGCTTGTTCGTTCCTTCTACTGCTTATTTTTCCCTAAGTTAAAGAAATTTATTGGAACTGAAGTTCTAAAAGCACTGCCAGAACGTAGTTGGTTCTCGCTGAAGTGGCACTGAAGTGCAATTGGATTACAAATAACTTGATGTCAATAATAATTACCTAATAAAAAGATGAGGTTTATGCATATTTGTAATAAATATTATTCTCCTTTCCAATTTTTAACTACTTCAGTATCTATTTATTGTACGTTTATCAACCAAAACCGAACCAGTTACGTTACATTAGGGTACGTACTGTTTGGTTTTGTTTCTTCAAAAGTTATCTTAGATTTGTTTAACTAAATAAATGTGAGCTATAAAGTACAATAATATAAGTGAAATGTAACAAAATAATCAATGCGAAACTTAGGAACAACTACAACGAGCAATCGTATTAATATAGATTCGTAGTAATATTTTATTTTGTAACGTAATTTATGTTGTATATTTTGTTATATATTTTCATAAAAGTATAAAGATACAAACTATTTACAAATTAATACATTTACGAAAGGAACATATTAATCAACGGTATTTTTAAACAGAACCATCTCAAACAGATCTTGCTCTAGAACTATGTTGACTATATATTTAACTTGAAAATACAAAATATATTTTTTTAGATCTTCCAACGAGTCTTTAAAAAACAAAGTTCTAAACATTTACTGTCAAGTTTAAGAATTTATATATATTATTTAAACTGTCACAAAAGAATAGATGTAAGTTAGTTGTACACACATTTTATTATTACATTGTTGAACAAATTATAATAAAACATATTCGAAAATGTTTTTATTTGTACTTTGAAATAATAATTTTAGACGACTTTACTAATGTTTGTAGTTAAATTTGTTACATTTAAAACTACTACACATACGTGGGGAAGTATCTATGTTTGTCAAAGTATATCATTACAGGTTTATTCCAATAGTTTAAAATAAATGGATAAACATTGTCTTTTTTACCTCCTTCACCATTAGACGTTTGCCTCACAAAGACAACATATCTATTTAAATTTGATATTTATTTAATTGCTCAAAATGTTACACATACATAAATCAAATATTTCACAGCTCTTGTTTGTTCCCATTAAACATAGCAAAGTGCTACTATAAGTTAGTTACAATATTGTCTAACTTTTGCATACTTTACTAATGAAAATACATGTTTTTTTAAAGTTAGTCATTTTTAGACCTTACAAAGCTATTGGTAACAAGATATATAACAAATGCTTAAATTGATATTTAGCTTTTGTTGTATATAAATAAACAAATAAAATAAAATAAAGTACGGGTATTATAGAAACGATAAGCGGATATACAATTATACAAAATCGCATTGAACAAGTTTTATTCTACTTGGATGTAAAGCAAATCATAGTTTTACTTTTAGAAAAATAATGATGGTTATTTTAACGATATATTATTTTCATAAAAACTGAAGTACACTACCTAAATAAATACCTAATTTAAAACTACTCAAAAAATGAGCTAAAAAGTTTTTAGTGAGTTTATCAATACACTAAATAAATAAGTTACTCTAAGTTTCTCATTATAATGAACCATTAACTAAAAAAAAAAAACAGGCCACTTGTTTGGCATGTAAAGTAAATAAACAAAGTAGTAATATAAAAAACAATCTTAAAATTAGGAAATGACGTAAATATTAATGTTTGTTCGATAAACACATAGTAATCATCTTTATTTATATTTTGAATGTGTATATTTCTTAGAAATTTTGATTTAAGATATACAAATATACATTACTATAATGAAGTTTTAACAAAAAGGTAACGTTTTGTAATTTAGTATATTTTGTTTTTGTTTCAAAATATCAACTCTAAGGGTTAGGTAATTAATCAACAATACAAGAATATACTATGTAGTATGTGTTCCTAATAAGACTAACATTACTCGTATGTATTGATTTTATAAAGGATGAGTAAATAAATATACACGTTTACAACTTCGTACCAGCTGATTGACTTTTAGCAGATGGAACTAACTGACGTTAGTTTATATCTACTACGTCAACTAATTGTTCCCTCAAATAAATGTCGCCATAATATTTAAGTTACACAAATAAATTATCGACATTTAAGTTGTATCTTTACTACAATTCATTCTGATTTTAATAAATAAACCATTTACTAAGTAAGAGATCCTCAAGTAATATTTATATACTTAACTTAACGTGTAAATCTTTCATATAAAGAAATATAACCAGAATATTATGGAATATACTAAAACTTTCTTACAAAAGTAATTCTAACTTTTAAGATATGAATGCGAAAGAATGACTCTCAAAATTAATCGAGCGAAAATGTTTAATGTATATTAAGAGTAAAGCTATAACCGGAGAAACTAACTTTAGTCTTATAACTTTCTTGAAAAAATATTAAAAAATGTTTCATTGGTTGTTTATTGAATTAAATACACTGCAAGGAATATAACATCAATTTCTTTTAAGAACTTCAAAAATAATATCATATTTTCAAATGAAGCGGCAACATATATATCCATATATATATGTAAAATTACAACTTAAATAGTTTACTAAGTTCTGGTACTATTTCTAGTTTATTTTGTTATAACTTATTTAAACGAAAATTCTACACCATAAATATTATATTAAGTTTAAAATTTTTAAATTATTTTAACATTTATTATTTGTTAAATATGATGTTTATTGTGAGATAAATATATCCGATAAATAGCTTTAATTAATTGTTGTTAGAATGGCTTTTCTATATTTATGTTACTTAAGCCTATCTCTAGCAAATAAACGTTAATTTGTGCTTTATTTGTAGTCCAATTATAGTACTTAAATTAAAAAAAAAAAACAATATTGGGTGGTTGAACTGGATTTTAAAATTATATCACATAAATGGCTCAGAATATGCATGTGCAAAGAGTATGAATACATGTACGGTAAACATAAAGTAATTGTATATGTTGCGTAATTAAAGCTTGTGAATTTTAAGAGACTTTAATGTTCGTGGAACCAAACTTTCTTTACGCAATGGTAAACGCATGGAGATGAGAACAACTATATTCTTGTCTTTAAAATGTAGAATTGCTACTGTATATTTGTATACTGTACCTTGATTGATGCAAAGGCTTGTAGATCTCTAGGATAGAGTAGGCTAATTGCGCTGTTCGTAAATGTGCACAGGTACATGGAAAAGACACTTGACACAAAGTAATTACAATAGTTGTCACATTTTTATCACTAATATCACTTTTTAGAGTTTATAAATACAAGACATAGACAAGTATCAATAATAGAGTTTTACCGCGATATTTTTGATTTTGAAAATTAACAGTTAACAGCACATGTCGATGCCAAAAGCGAATGGCGTTAACAGCAATACGAGACATATCGGGTGAATGTGTGTAAATAAAATATACAAATTATAAACTGGTTTGCGACCAAATAAACGGAGCGTATTATCGCTCCGAAGAATAATTTTAGTAGTAGCCTAATTATTCTATTAGTGGCGTTCTACTGATACATACAGCGTGTATGAAAAATCCCATAAACAACACTTCTGTTATAATAAAGCGTTTCTTTTCCAGTCTCATTGTTTCTGAAAACTGAAATTCTTCCAGAGACCAATCAAAAGGTCAAAATAATAAGCTTTACTAAACCTGCATAAAACTGCTGTTGCTAAGCGGTGAATTGTATTAAGATATTGATGTTTTTCGTTGGGAATATAAAATAAATACAGAACAATATAATTAAGTAGCAAATAATAATATTATATTCTTTTAACATAAACATTGAAAATACAAGAAAAAGTATAAAGTAAAACAATCTATGCTTATATTTTATTCGCATAACAATCGTGAAGGAAACTATCGTTTAAATTAATACAATGAAATTTCTTGCTTATCATACCAGAGATAATATTACATTACGTGTTTTGCTTATAATGAAAACACTAAATACATAGGTACAGGGTGATTCAGGAGTCGGAGAATCTTTCAGGACGTGAAAATAAAGAAAAGTGCTCATACAAACATAGGTTCATTTTTCAGTTATAAACCATTTTGTTTTATTTACAAAATATTTAATATCTTGGGATGTAGGAAATATAACAATATATTGAACACAAATTTATGATCCTTATTTGGTTGACATATTTTACCCACGTACAAAAACCAAAAAGGTTTTTTATATATTTTCAAAATGGCGGCTGTTTAAAATTTGTAATGTAAATTATCTCGAAAACCACTAACGTTACGATAGTCCAAATCAATAGACGAAAAAAGGGGGTCTACCCTACAAAAGGTACGGTAGTCCTGAATTTTTTATGTTGTTTGGAACCATTAGGTAATATAATAACGAGTCCAAGTTTTAAGAGTCCTAGCCCCATGGCAATTTTTTTTATACGCCAAAAAACTGTGAAATGTTGGCACTTTTTCAGTTTTTGGCTTACAACTTCTTTCCAATACATTTTCACATATACTATTATAACTGCGGAACTGTAGAAGGCAAAATTTCCAACAAATATGCTTCTCTAAGTCTTTTTTACGACCAACGTTCTACATTTTATTTCTAACATGTCAATGTCACAGATATCCTAAAGGAGGTGAAAAGATAATAATATATCATAAAATTATATAAAAAATGCCTACTGTTTTAATTAATAAATATTTCTAGATTAAGTTTTGGTTTACTATCAAGGTTTTAACACATCTGTTGTGTACATTTATTACCATGACTTACGCTATCGCAGCTCTTTGTTTTTACCTTTATATATGTGTGTATAACTTGGCAGTTTACGAAGCTGCTCTGCCTAATATAGCGTATTGCTTTTACTGGTCCGGAAACAACGGTAAACGTGGAACCTGTGAAATTTAATCAGCACTACTGTAATGAATGAATCAAATCATTACATGAAACTTTTAAAGAGGTGTCTTTGTGGAGACACATGTGGAGGGCAAAGCAGAAATTAATTTATTACAGCAATTTCTTTGTAGATTGTTCAAAATAATAACATTGATAAAGGTCACAAAAAGATGGAAGTGGATTCAATGCCAAGTGCTAATGCATATGCACAGAAGTTATAAGTCTCAATTAATTGTTAACTGTATTTGCCATAGCCAGATCGGACCGAAACAAAGGCAAAAATAAGCCACCTAAAGGAGCCTACACGGTGAAAGAGATGAAGTTTACATACAGATTTTGTTGACATAAAATCTTTCGGTCTTGATCTTATTAACAACAGAACAACTGATAATAAAGTTGATACAGTTAAATTAATGGCTTAAAATCAAACGACTTCGTTATGAGAAAAATAAGCCAAACATAGTTCATTTGAGCTACGAGAACAATGGGCAATACAGGGTACTAGATGTGAAAGATAAGGAAAATAATCCTGTAAATCCTGAGAAACCACCAAAAGCAACTCTTCAACTGCTCTATTCGAAAGCGTTGCCATCTCCGAAGGAAAGATAAAGAACCTTGTCAATCTGTATAAAAGTGGTGTGATACCGAAGGAACATCACCAATGGATTTTGTCTTTGAAATCAAGCAAATACCATATTCCAGATACTATACCGGAGCCTACAGCAGAGGAATCTTTTTTGTAGAAGACGACACCCAGTGGCGTATTTACATACTTGGGGTCCGTAGCACCTTGTATTTTAGGGGCCTCTTATCTGAAGTTAAATGTTAACCTTTTACATTTGCCCATAGAAATTAATTTAAATAATTAACACTTATATGTTTAAAAAAAGTTTATTGACTATCACTGTAGCTTTACAAGTTAGGCAATCTTTTTAATTGGGCCTATATAAATGTATAGAGAAAGTAATTTTATAAAATTTTATCAAGGATCCATTGGAAGCAATAGTAGTAATAAAGTTAATGCTGATAAACAATTTAAAAACTATTTTCTTAATATCAATATTTTGTATAGGCTAAATCATTTATTTTTTGGCTTTGTGAGCAGCAAACGTGTCTATCAGATTGTCATAGCTGATATTTTTCAAAGTTTCATTTTCTATATACAGTATTGCCAAGTCATTCAGGTGGTCTTCCAAAAGCATCGTGCGAAGATAGTTTTTTATCCTCTTTAACAAGATCGGATCCAGCGAGGGGTGAATGGGGTCATCCCCCCAACCCCGTGGCAGCAAAAAATACGGAAAAACGTAGCTGAGAAAAAATAGAATGAATTGAGAAAATGTGTAAACTACATTAACCGTAAAACTGGCAAACAACCTATATAGGCACAATGCGTCATCTCGGACAACGTAACTTGTATTGAATATTTCACCCACTAAAAATCATCCAATCTCAATAAAACAAAAACCATTGCAAAAATGTTTTTTAAACTTTACGTTTTGTTGTAAAACGTATTTTACATATGTAATCATCTTTTCAAAATTTTAGTTTTCTAAACAGCTAATGCCGCGCGAAAAAACTCAAACAAATGACACAACATTGTCACTATTCTAAGGCTCAAATCGTTCGATATAAGTGTTTTGAAAATAATATAAGAGCAACTATAGATTCCTCAAGATTTGAATTTATAACACAGCCTTCCAATCATTCGTCATTCTGATAGTTTCTTAGATATGAAGTTTTTTGTAAACCTTTGCAAATATACAGAAAGATAATTTTGCAATCGATATATTAGTATAATAATATTAATATAGTTTTGAAGAAGCAACTCTACATTTTCGTTTGGGATGAGGTAAAATTCATTTAATGTTATTATTCTATTCGGGTATTTCCGAAAAATATTTAGGGGAACATTTCTTCAAAGCAATACGCTCTTTATCCGTTACTTTTTCTCACTGTCCACATCGTCTGGAACTGTATACGATACGTTTGTGTGAGTTTTGTTTAGTTTATCTAATTTTGTGAAACAAAGTGAAATAAGTTTATAAAATCAAAATTTGCATGTATATAGTTAAGTTCTATGATTTATTACCTACAGTTTTGTTATTAGAAAATTTAATTTTTTGGGGTAAACATAATATATTAATAAATAATGTTTCAAAATATCCTTAATTTTTTGAGTGGTCTTGTACTACGAACATACAAACTGGTGTGTTCAGAATGTTTTTGTTTTTATAATTGATATACTACATTTTTGTATACACTTTTATAAACTAAATTAGAACACCTTTGTATATTTTGAAAAAAAAATACCAAATATGTTTACTACTTTTTCATATAGGCCTAAGGTTGGATTTTCCGAAAAACTTAAAAAAAATTATATCCATAAATTTTTTTGTTTCATATATAAATTAGCCTAGTTGGTCTTTTTCTATAAAAAAAACTTACGAAACAATTTTGGATTAGGATATAATTACTATATTTGGTGAATTAAAAAAAAAAAAATGCTTCTGCAACATAAAAATCCGGGCGAATTAATAAGGCCAGTTCTGGGGTTGTAATTGTAGACTACATGGCGATGAAATGCAAGTAAAACCAAACAAAATTATTGGACTCTTTTGAACGAAGTAAAATGCTGATTTGGAAAATAACGCCAGGCGGGTAGTGGCATCTGTCTGCTATCACACTCACAAGTGCAAGTGAGTGTGAGTAGGAACAGTGCATATATAGTGTGCTCTATTTGGTGTGCTACTTGCTAGTTCGTTGTGACTCGTGATCACAGGCTCAAAGTTGTGCCAGTGGAGAATGGAGTTTAGTGATTTTATGAGACTAACTAATGTCAATACAAAGCATACAAGTTTGTATACATGTAAATAAATAGTAGTACCAATTTTTAAGATTTATTTGTTTCGAAGTATGATTTTAACAACAAGAAAAAACAAAACTCTGACCTTCCCAGACCCCTAGTGGTATTCCTTATACCGTCCCGGAACCGCCAACCCGTCCAGACGTTCGGTATCCGCCCTTGCTCTTTAACCCGAAGCATTGGATAATGGTATTGTAAGAAATATGTTCCGGATACTTTTAAGATTGGAATAGGTTTGAGCCCGTCGTTTGTCACTATAAGTCTATACCATTTCCTGGACAATTCTTACTCAAGTTCGTTCCTTCGTCTTAAGTATTTATAGTCTTCGTTTCATCAAAGATATTCAGGAATTAATTAAAGTGTTTCAACTCTTCAAACAACAGTGACCCGTCAATGTCATTGGAATAAACTTCAGATATATATTCTTCAGGTGACATCTTTAAAGTTGATCATCTTGAACACAAAATAAGTTCTGGAAAATGTTAAAATATGCTGTTTTTTTAGTACAGCAACCAGTCTGTTGCAAATTTTATTGAACATTTCTACTCACACTTTATTAATTCCTTGTAAAACTACTTCGTTATCTGTTGAGGATGGAGTCTTATCATCAAATTTCTTTTCATCAGTTTGATTTCGTTTTGATTGCATAGTTTTCTTTACTGATATCAATAAACTTTCTGCGTTACTATCTACTGCTGAGAAAATTTCACGTACATTCAAAACATACTTTTTCAATGACTCTATCATCTTAAATTTTGGGGCACTCCCGGCTTACTGGGCCCCTCGCATCACCGACATGTTCGATATTGTAAATCCGTTATTGACGACAGAAGTAATCCACAAGATTGATTATTTTGAAAAAAGACCTGAAACCTCTTTTAATGGGCTGTTTATTAGTCTTTCTGACATAAAAATCAATGTATTATTTTAATGTTTTGTATTTTTTTCATATAAAATATATTTACGAACACACTTCTTTATTCAAAACACATTTGATTGCATTTGGGTAATGTTACCTTAAAGCGGTAAAACAAGTAAAAGCTCACAAGTCCTAAAATATGTTTTTAATTTTATCATACATATTATTATTGCTTTATGACTCCATTCTTTAGGTAAATAAACTTTGCATATACTGTTTTTTTTCAACGACTAACTAATACATTAGTGTATTATATACCATATATATACATTAGTGTATATATATTTTCTTTTTGAAATCAAAACTTTTATTTTTTATTTCTCAAAAGTTTTAAAAATTGGACTTGGGTACTTAATTTTTCTAAACCCTCTATATATAATCATAGAATAAAAATAAAATAATTATGGAAAAAGACTAAAGTATTATCTAAAACCGAAAAAAAAATTAACGAACTTCGGGAAGGGACCAAGTTTTGTTATAACAAAGTCGTCGGAAATAACAAATTTATTTTATAATTTTTTTATGTATTCAGGCCTACATTTGTTGGATCCTAAATTCAATATATTTTGGTCTTAATCGTAAGTAGGACCAAACCAGAAGAACTAATTTATTGACTAACTTATTTTCTAATGGAAATGTATTTTGTTGTTGTTCTCAAAAAAATCTTCCATTTACAACCATTGTAATTTTTGACTGTCATACTATTGCATTACTGTCACACTGCACGTAATAAACTTCTTATTTAGTCTGTTAACTTTTAAAATTACACCCAGTACAGAGTCTGCCTCTTGAATTTATAGAGATTATCATACACTATAGTTTTCATTTATGCATTTTTTATTTACTGGCAGCGATATTATACATTTTATAATTTTAATTAACACTTTTCTTGCTCTGGGGTTTAGTGTTGTATTAAAATGTTACATTAGTATTCCTTTGTAATGCGTTAGTAATATTTATTACTATTATTCAAAACATATGTATAATGTTTTATTAATAAGGTCACCAGTTTATAAAAGTTCGTTTAAATTAGATAATATTAACAGAATAAGATTATTGAATGTACAAATAAGTTAAATCAAATAGCTAAAACTTCAGAAAAATGAACTAATTTATGTCTGCAGTTCTGATACTAAATAAATTGTTTTTTTTTTATTTTTTATTTTTTTAATGAGGGTAATCTGGGCTACGCTCCTAAAGTAAATGATTTTATTTTAAATTATATTTTCTGCTTTGTTCCAGGATGGTATTGCACAATAAAGTGCACTCAATTTATTTTTATTGTTATCAAACTTGTTACCAAGTAGTTGCAATTGTAACTATTTTCGCATGCATTTATTTTAAAGCTGTTTAACCATGAACATTTTGTTTCATGAACCTATTTAACCTATTGAACCTATTTCATTTAAAACACAAATATTTAGAATACCTTTTCAGAATATTAGACAATATAGTTTTACACAAATTAGAATTAAAACTAGAACCTACGTTAACATTAACGGGTTATTTTATAAAAATACATCATCTAAATACGATATTACAAACGGACATATTTTAATGGTTGTATTATTCGTAATTGTTATACTGTACGTTGTTCATAGTAATTGTTATAGAATCTGTTGATTAAAAGCCACCCCCACCAAACTTTCTGCAATATATAATATTCCAGTGTCTTACTTATTACAATTTGTCGTATATTGCTCGCAAGAAGGTTTTGCTGAGTTCACATTCAATGAAATTGTGAGCATTGCTGACACCAGATTTGAAGTGAACAAAATAAGTTAATTGAATTTCAACTGAAGTGAACCTTTTTAAATTATAAATACATGCTAGTATCTTTAAAATTAATGTTTAGTTTAATAGTAATCTGTAATTAACAGAAAATGGGGTTGTAAAAATATGAATGGCTTAATATACTTTATCATCGATAAATCCATGCAAAATGTATTATTTGGTAAATTGTACGTTAATTAAGATTTACTCAAATATTAAAAACTGAATTTAATTTAGTGTTATGTTTTACAATAACAGTAAAAATTAGTGGATACAAAATAGCATACTTTATTTTGGTTTTACACTTTTACTGTGATTATAAAATTGTAACCATTTATCCACACTTAGGAATGAAGTGTAGGCCTATACATTAGTAGAACCTACTGGTATCAAAAATGGGAACCTGCTGGTTCAAATTTAAGGATAAATTTAATCAGTTTTTGTCTGGCAGAATTTCGGTTTTATACCAAAATGTTTCTATGAAATTTATTCTATATAACGAAATTTTAAGTTTCAATTGATAAAATATAATCTTCATATTCCATTTGCTGAATAATATGGTATTTTTCAACGGTTTTCTCAAACTATAAATGTAGAGTGCTTTGGTAAAAATTTAATTGTAAAGGAGAAACAAAATATATTATTTGATGATAAATAACAATCAATGATAATAAAACCATCGTGTACGACTATAACATTATTATAATAAATAAATATAT
The DNA here is from genome assembly GCA_018207615.1 of Philaenus spumarius. Lineage (NCBI taxonomy): Eukaryota > Metazoa > Arthropoda > Insecta > Hemiptera > Aphrophoridae > Philaenus > Philaenus spumarius. The sequence goes on along the minus strand of JAGFPH010002250.1, from coordinate 192,333 downwards.
ATGTCTATTAACTTGTCACTCTTACCTAAATATTATTATTCGCTATACGGAAAAAGAGGAACAAATTAAAGAAAAGATAAATTGCCTTCCAGATTTCCTTGCTTCAACATTTAGCAGCAAAGTTGATTAATTCTTTAAAATCATTAAAGTAAAAATTTATCAAATGGATTATTCTTTTAAGTATACAATTTTCTGGGATTTATACAAATTATAAATAATTAGTATGACATCTTTTAAGTGCTAATTTCAAGACTTAAGATTTTTGTTTAATTCTAGATCTGACAATGATAAATGGTCTACAACTTCAACGAAAGGCATGTTTTACATAATTTATGAACGTATAGGCCTACATAATATTAATTGCAATCAGTATTCGCAACTCTTTTTAGAATAAAATTAAACTATAATTATTTTCATATAAAATTATTTAATTTGAGCTTGCTTTTTATGATCTATGGCGTTCTGTAAACTAACGACCATGGTTTCGATTTCACAGAGTCATTTTCAAGTAACTCACAACACACATATCTCACTATAACAGTCGCATTGGTTAAATCGTTTACATAGAAATTTACAAATGGTTTATTTACCATGGTACAAATGGTAAATTTACATTAAATGTACCGTGGTTAAACGGTTTGTCGATTGATTAACAAACGTGGATGCATTATCTCTAGTACGTATGGTTCTATATGTTCGGGAGATTAAAGTTTATGCTTCTCTACTATCTATGCATATTATTTTGTTATATTATAAAGAAAGAGATTTGTATTTCAGTTTGTCGTTATGATTTTTGATGAGCTGTTTTTTTTAAATATTTGTATATTTGAAACTTTTCCAGTACATCCATTTCCCTGGTTTTGTTACACTTTTTATTAGTTCCATATTTTCTTGGATGGAAGTGTATATGTGTCCTGATTCTATTGTGTCCAACGAAGGTTGAGCTCTGTTTAACAGCATTTTAACGTTTATACTTATGGATTCGTTGCTGGAACGACTTGCCTGCATGCCCTGTGTAGAACTTTGGGCAATCGCTGCAATTTATTTGGTATACATTTAATATACGCTTGTTTTTTATATATTGTCTTCTATTGTAGATGGTCTCTGTAATAAACTTCCCATGTTACTGTTTGTGGGGCAAGACAAAACATAGTTATGCTATTTAAGGATGTTGCTCATCTGTTTATGGAAGATTCCACTATACATCATACTCACATATTTTTTTTTTCTATCTGACATTTAATTGTTTAATTGTCTCTCTTGAATTGTTTATGCAAGCCTCAGTGACACTTCCTACAGTCTTGTAGGAAGTGACACACTGAAATGACTTATCTCTCATATGTAAAGTTAATTTATTATTGTTTCAAAATATTTGATTTATTCGACGTGTACTACCAATGTAAGAAAATATAATATGTAAAATTAAGTATTAAATGATGATGCTGCCTGTAGCAGTGAAACATGTAGCCACATAAAAGGTAAAGTAAAAATAGAGACTACAGTTGAAAACAATTAAATAATATATATATTATAATATATTATGTAGTTCTAAGTCTATCAACAATGAACATAAATACTGGATAATAAACATATTATATATCTAATGAAAATGCGTTATGATGAGAATAATTCTAAGTTATAAAACCTATTTTTGATAAATTCAACAACTATAATTTACCGTAATGTTATTATCTTAATACTGCAATATAATTTTATATTAGGCATTTTAAATACTTTTAAACAATTTAACTTCAAGTTGAATTTTATCTGTAATAAGTTAAATAAAAATAAATTTTAAATGAACCTTTAGTAAATTAATATCTTTATTAATAAAACAAACATAAAAACTTGCTCTTATATAACAGTTTATAGCATCTGTTTGACTGTCTATATATCTTTACCAACTAGAGATAATATTCAAATAATTATATCTTATCTGGTAAATTATTATTTTGAATTACTTATTTATTTAAAACTCTTATGTTTGTTATTTTGTTCCAATGGATAGTAATCATGAATTCCCTAATATATCCAAAGAGGGTTCCCTGAATGTGACACATGAAAAGCTTAGGAAAGGTTTAGTGTTTTTTGTCCAATAGGAAATATATGTCGGAATATATAAACATTAAGTTCAGTCACACTCAGTTACAGCTGTCGGGAAAAGTGCTTTTTTTATAGTTACATTTTTATATTTTCTTATTATACATTTACTTAAAGTGTATTTTATACAGATTTACTACAGAGAAACCAGACATTTGGTAATCATATACCAGAGTAAGAGGAAAACGTTAAGTTTTAAATAGATATTTAAAATAATAATTTTATGAATGTCTATTTCTGCGCTCATTTATAGATTAATATTAAAGTAGTTTTAAATTAAATACAATCATATAATATGTTAAAATATAATTTATTACATTGAATGGCCCTCAAATACAAACAATCTGGCTTTGTATACACGATTTTAATTTTAACGATCAAGAGTAGTGCATGACTTACGGTTGAAATTTATTACTAGTGATTCATAGTGCATGAAGATAAATAGACCTCTACATGCTTGTCTTATGTCAACTCCATTCAAGTTAAATCGTTTGGGAATTATCTTTGTAAATTAAATGATTTTCATATAATCTTCAGTCTTGTGAACTTTTACACTTAAAATAACAGCTTAGTATTTAAAACAATAATTTAGATTGCATATCATTCAAATAAATTTCATTTAAAATTCACAAAACTTGCCTATTAAATAAATAAATACTAAATAAAAATAAACATATGAAACTATCATAGCAGTAATACCATCAGTAAGTATTTTAACGCTAGAAGTGGCAATGATATTTCCTCAGAACGGCATACCATTTGTTTGCGTTTTGCAATCATTATTTCAAACATTCGCCAAATATAGTAATTATATCCCAATCCAAAAGTGTTCAAGAGTTTTTCTGAAAAAAAATGCTAAATAATTCATATATGCAACTAAAAAGTTTATTGATGAACAATTTGAAGAGTTATTCCTTCAGGAAAAACAAAATGATCAGTATGGGAAAACAAATCCAAATTTGTGACTACATAAAAAGTAGTACATAATTTTGTTTTCTAATTTAGTTCAAAATATACAAAGTTTTTGTAATTTAGTTATAACTAGAAGTATAGACAAATATATATTAATTTCAAAATTTTTGTTTGGAAAACATCAGTTTTTATTGTCCTACTACAAGACTGCTAACAAAATCTTTCCTATTTTGAATTTGAATTTAAGAATATGCCTTACTAAAAATTTGTATTTTATTATAACAAATTGTAGATAATAAATCATAGAGAACTATATCTTTGCAAATTTTACATAAACGTATTTTATAAACTTATTTCACTAAATTAGTACAACTAATAAAAACTGTCACAAACGTATAGTATACAGTTTCATACAGTAGACAATGGGAAAAGGTAACGGCTAAAGCGCCTAGGAAGTTGAAGAAATATAAATCTAAAATATATGTAAATCAGGTTCAAAGACAAAGACAGACGTATTAGGTACATTGAACTAATTGTGTATTGCAGTATTGATTACATTGAAGCAAATATAATCGAACGATATTAATGAAAATAATAAATATTTGTGATTTTTAATCATCTAATTTTTTTTAAGATATAAGTGATGTACAACGAGTAATAACAGATACAACGTTCTAAAAGTCATCATCTTGATGAAGCATTCGGCACTGCCATCACACTTACATTAACAATTTCATTGTAACGTACAAATGCCATTATTTAAACACATGATAGGTATACGTATTTGTACCTGGAAGTTTTAAATAGTATATCAATAATTCAGGAGTATATATGTTTCGAATACTTTATCTTGTAGGAATAAATAAAATGTGTAAACTTCATGAAACTGAATAAACAGCATTAAATGTAATTTCATTTAAGTTTCAGCTCGTATGATTAGTATATTTTCCTTTAAATGGATTTATCTTTTGGAAGTAACAGACTGTTTATACAAAATATGTTCAATATTTTAAGTTATTTAAAGCAATTTACTTAGAATATGTATAAGATACAATAATATACTATCATTAAATTGTTAGTGTGGCAAAAGTTTAGTGTTTTGCGTTATCATATAAATGTTCAACATCCAAACTAAACAGGGTATTTCAGAATTTAATTTGTTTACTATTTATAACTTAGTACGCGTAATTTTTCTTATTAAACTCACTGGCACCAAACCCTCAATGCATTAACTTAATATTAACAAAATTTGACCACTGAAACTTTAGTGCTGATGGTTCTGAAATATTGCCCTTTCACTCTCAGGGTTAGTATATATTTTTATTTATTATATAAACAATTCAACATATAAATAACGTATTTCAATTTACCGAGAAACATTGACATTTCTGACATACATTTTTGAAGTTAATACTTGTTTTGGCACGTTGGGCAGCTATGTTATAGGTGGTCTGATTCATGGACAGGTTCACTCAGGAACTTGAAACGAGATTGAAGTAAATGGAAACAATTTGTAGCACGTTTGCAATGATTGAACACCATAATTTGATCGTAGCAACAGATGATGCTCTTGGAGCATGTGCCAAAATTCTCGCTGAAAAAATGGAGAAGAAGCCATGATACCAGAGATAAAACGACTGAGAAGACCAACAAAAATTAAAGCATGTAACAAAAGTCGGCTTCATTACAAATGCTCCAGTTCGTCGTGGATTTAGACTTCTAAGAATCGGTACCTAATAGCTTTCTAGCTTTAAAGTTGTTTTTAACGGCGTGTGTTTCAATTTGATCATTCGACAAGTTTTTCTAAATTAAAATTATTAAAAAGTATTTAATATCGACAATGAGCCAATCAAGATTAAATAGTTTAGCTATTTTACCGATTGAAAAATCAGTCACTAAAACAATTAACTTCAATGAAATTATTAATAAGTTTGCTGAGGTTAAAGTTCGCAAGGCCAGAATTTAAAATACTATTGTTTTTATTTTGTAATGTGTTTCCTAATGTAAAATTTATAACACTAAAGAATAATTTAAAAAAAATATATATGAAACTATTAAGTATCTATTTTACTTTTTTTGCTAGACCTAGAGGATTATCTGTACCCCTAAAATGGGGGCGTGAGAGAAGTAAACCGCCCGTGCTCGCGAAGACCTTAGAACGCCACTGAGTGGAGGTTAGAAATTTTGGGAAATAAATTTTAGCTTCTGGCCTAAATTGTGTTATATTTAATGTGAAAATATGTGGTACTTTTAATATATTGGCAAATGTCAATTTTGAGTGATAGTTGATATGATGTAGTAAACAGACAACGTTAGTGAAACCTCTATATTACGTAATACGCAAAGTAATACAATAAAACAATAACTAAACTATAATTTTATTTTAACCACACTGAAAATATAAGAAATCAAACTGTTCGTTCTTTATTGTAATTTTTATCTACAGAGATATGCAATCAATTTAAATTCGTAACTTTATAATATTGTTACCATACCATAAATACAAATTGTATTAACCTTCAACAATCTAACAAAGTAATACAAGTGTTTTAAATGTAATAGGATTTGTTTGACTTAGACAAGACCAAACATATCCGTTTCTGTACTATAAAGTATTTCCAGTATTGTAAGTAAGACATTAGTATTCACAGAAGCAGGTCATTTTCTTCGTAAATTTATTTCAGAACTGAGAATTTAAAACCTCTGGGATTGTAATAACCTTTTGTCTACTCAACCATATCAAACCCATTTTCCTACAATCTTACAAACTCACAATATTTGCATACATTTTGTAAGACTTGAATACAACATTAAATGTAAATTTTTAGGCTATTGACATTGGCCTAGTAATGGATATTCATATACGTCAAGTATTTGGCTTGTGATATGTAGGCTAGGCCTATATATATTTAGTGTTTAAATGGAATTCAAACTGTTATATCCTGTTCTGTGATATAGGTCTATGTATTTTATTAAGCGATGTTAAGTTGTATTAATATCAGAGTCCGGCAATCGTGTTTATTTACATTTGAAAACGCAATTGAAAAGATACATCTAATATTTCCCAGGTTACATAAGTTGTCAATTTAGTTTAAAGTGCTTTATTTTCTGTCCATAATTACTATACATTTGTGTAATCATATATCATATGTCTGTAATTTACTGAGTTGCAAATATTTTCAATAAATTTAATGTGACTAATTTTAAGTGAATTATTTCATGTAATTTTTAACAATGTAAATAATAATAATAAAAAAAAAAGATTTACTATCTTTCTGTTTCATCCTTACTGGAAATTAAATTTAAAGTAGAATCAATTATCAAAGTTTTAATGTAGAACATTAGGTTTGCATGGAGGTAGATTAGTTGACCCAAAAATATTCAGAAAGCAACTGTTCAATTTCCAACAATGCTTTAGAAAAACTGTTTTATTTATATTAAATTCATATTATTTTGCGTTAACATGAGGTTATTTTCATTCTTAAATACATTTTTGAAACATATACACCATTTTATTGGTGAAACGATAGTGACATTTTCTCATATACAGATTCAAAGTTTGTTTTTGCGATAACTCAAAACTACCTAAAGTGGAGATAGAACAGTCGCATTACCAGTCAGCGTATTGTTCTATTTTACAAGATATTGAGTCGTTTTGGTAATTTGTTCTACTAAAGTCTTGTGTGGAAAAATCTAGATATGTTATAAATTAAATAGAGTTTATCTTCAAAACATAAAATTGACATTTTTAATTAGTAATAATGGTTTTACAGTTTACAGGATGTTGAAATAGTTATTCACGAAATATTTGGTTTTTGTATTTATTATGTTAAATCATGTTTTTGTATGACTAAGAAAGTGATTTTTGAACACTTTCAACAATGCAGAGCTTATACACACGTTTATAACAGGTGTAATTAAATTATATATTTACTTGTTCAAGTTTTGAAAACACTGAAGGTTTTATCCAATGTTTACTAGTACTCGTTACTTAGTTTTTAGTAAAATTATAGTTGAAATTGGAACAAAAGGAATTCAAATATGATTTATTTTTTGCATTTACAAAAACCAACATAACAAATTATAATACAAGTGTACCAATATCAATTCGTTATTAAACAAAATTCTGAAAATTAATAAATTTTACTCAATTAATATTAAATCTGATTTTACAATTAACATTTATGGATTTTTATTCGTTCAAAAGTCTCATTTATTGTTGTTGATTCCTTATCGTATGGTGTAACAAAACAATCGGATGAAGGAAAACAGCTAAGTTAAATAACTAATGCGCTTGACTTGTGAGAAAGTAACTTAGATAAAATAAAACCTGAACACAAAATCTCACAATAAATACGTTTACTAACCTCAAACGCATTTCAACGACAATGTCGCCATCCTCAGTGATGCACGGGCTACAGTAACCAAACTATAACTGATCTAACAGTGTGACAACGCACCGTATAAATACCTAACCAGAAGGGGCGATGGAGCCTACCTAAACGGTAGGCGGTGGTTAATGCCTTAGCATAGGTTATGACACGCCCCCTGTAGGGTACGCCCCTTCTGGTTAGGTATTTATACGGTGCGTTGTCACACTGTTAGATCAGTTATAGTTTGGTTACTGTAGCCCGTGCATCAGTGAGGATGGCGACATTGTCGTTGAAACGCGTTTGAGGTTAGTAAACGTATTTATTGTGAGATTTTGTGTTCAGGTTTTATTTTATCTAAGCTAAGTTAAAGATAATGACTGAAAATAACCTTACAATATTGCTGTGATTACTGTGTAGGTATAGGATGCCTTGTTGAACAAACCAATGACTACACATAACTTTTATCCTTCATACGATTGTTTTGACAAACACACCACCTTATGGGGAAAGTAATGGGCTACAAAAAAGAGGTTTTGACACTTTTCGTTAAAATGTAGGCCTACTGTATTTTAGTAATTTAGGTTTGAAATGTTCAAACAGAAGCTATTTTAAAACTCATCATTGGATATAATCGTTTATTTTTCTTGAGAGAGATCATTGTTAGATTAAAATTCATGCTAAATTTCAGTCAAACCGTCCTCTAGATATGAATTATTTTGTAAATACAACAAAATGGTGGTATCTGGAAAACTGAGCATTTCCGAACCTGTTTATAAGAACTTTTTCTCTCTATTTTGACTTGTAGATGATGTCCTGACAGTTTAACCGTTTCTTCGTGAGACACTCTGTATATATATATATATATATATACAGTATACACACACACGCACACACACACACACACACATACACCCCCCCCCACACACACACATATATATTATGTATATTTATGAATATAACGTATAGTGGTATTGTGATATAATATATTATAATTTAAAAAGAAAATTAGTACGAAATATTTTTATCGTTTAAGAAAACTAATTGAAAAATGATGTACCAAAGTAATACTCATATTTTATATTTTTAAATAAATAATTTTAATTTTTTCAAAAGTAATTCATAAATTATCAAAAAAAGATAGAACTAATTAAAAAATTTAATTGTTATAACTGTTATTATCTAGAAGATAAACAAAATATTTATTTACTGTATCAAAATTAATAGTATTCATATGTATTAACTGAAATTTAACAGTAAGAGCCACAATTCATTTTTAAGGATTAAAATATAATTTACCCCAACACTTTACAAGTATTTACCTACGACATTTATTTATTAATGGTACTATAACAATCCAATCAGTTAATCAATTGAGAGGTGCATATGTATACATTTAAAAATTGGTTTAAAGATTAAAATAAATTTGTTTCAATGAAAACAATACACCTCTTTTGTGGAGTTCAATTAGCTTTACGAGTGAATATTGTTTACATGTTTTTTCTATGTCCAAGTTCCCTTTTTGGGGGAAATACGGAAAATAAATTATAACAATGCAAAACAGCGCAAGTTTTACTAATGATGAGATTGTATTATTCAGCAGCAGAAGTAGTAAATGCAAAAATTTTAGTAAACATTTCCATACCTTTACAAGACCTTAATAAAAAGTTACGTTATGTTGTATGTGATTCGTTTTATAAACAGAATCATAAAATTTTAGTGTTTTATTATAATTTGTCTTTGTGGTATATTTTCACTAATAGTATTTTACGTAATAAATCAATAAAAGTAATAAATGTCACAATTGTGTTTAGACTGCATGTGTTATAAGCTCAGTATTTGAAAATGGTCCAGTTAGAGCCAAAGTAATTAAGCATAAGAGGTTTAAATACTAATTAATTTTAGCAATGGATTCTAATAACTATGAGGCAAGGTAGATGAACTAAGGTAAAATTTCATGTTTTTAACACTTTCCTGTTTTGTCTTCATTTTATGCCATAAGTAATATAATCAATTATAATGATTTTCAGACATAGTAAACCTCGAATATGAAGACAAAAATCAAAATCAATTAGCTTATAATTTATGTTGTTATTCTGTCATTCAAGTAATTGAATTTTGTAACAGGAATGTTAAGGCGTTCCTAACCAAAACAAGTACATACCCCTTTCTACACTTAAGTAAAAAAAGATTTACACATTTACACTTATATGACTATTTAAGACTATTATACTTTCAATCTATCTTACATGTTAGGCTTTATTATAATCTCTACTATGTAAACCAAAAAAATGTATACGATTTAAAAACAAATTTCTGACAACACTTTTCTCAATATTATACATTGGTTCTATGTGGCATGCTCAACGTCTCTTAATTATTTTAAATTTTTTTACATGTATTATTATTAGTTAAAATGTGAAGGAAAAACTTAAGGTTTCTCTTTTCAAAGTATGGTTTGGAACTTTTATTTAATACTTGAAAGAAAATTATCAATTACTCTGTACCAGAATAAAATTATACAAGGTTAAGTTAATAAGATTAGAACAATTAATTGAGATATTCAAAAAATATATTGAACGATTATTATAAGATTAGTAGTATACTCATATGAGTGTACCTAAATCTTATTTTTTACTTATATATTACATTTTAGAAACATATCTGTTATAAATTTTATTACAATTACATTTTTAATTAATATTTTTATTTATTGATTTACGTTTAATTTATTTTGTAAAACTAATTAAAAGTTATAGAAACAAAAATAAAAACATTTATTTATGACCAATTACTATATGTACCTCTAAAGACTTAGCCACTTACTGATTTGAAACAACAAATTATTGAAATACCACAACTAAATTATTATTTGTACAAGGTCTTTTATTTTATGTTAACCTTAAAAATACCATAGTTTTGTTAGTGAAAACTTAATGGTTTCACTAATTCTTCACTTAATTCTAAGTGAACTTAAGGACATTCGAACTTCAATTTTCTCTAACGAGTTCAACAGACTTCATAGATTATTTGAATAAAGTTAGTTTTGGCTAGTGCCCTTTTTGTTAAGAGGTCATTGCTTCAACCTATGATTATACTTTTGCTAACTTTTGTACCGATAGATGGCTTAGGTTTATTAAATGAAGTTAATTTGCTTAGTTTAGGATTTTTAGTTCCTGTAAAAATACAGCTCCCCCTTTAAAATATATACGTTATTAAGACATCCGAATAGAAAAGGTTGCTTACTTCTTTAAGCTTATAATTTATGATTTCTAAATTGCTGTTCACAATTACACTTATTACACCAGAACCTATATAAGGACAGGTGGCAGTTGACATAATTGTATGGAATCAGTAAATTACCAATTGCAAATAGTTAGTTAACAATGAATGACATAAAACCAATCAGTCAGTTAGATAATTATTAGTATTTTCCTCCTGAGACAGTAACATATCCTGTCTGAATTGTAGTATCTGATTCACAGTTCAATAGTTCGGCAAGAGGGAACTCTTTTATAGCCATTCACGGATAATTTCACCCCATAAACATATTCGACCATACAATGAAACAAAATACATCCGTGTGTCCAATTGTAAAGTAGCTTTCAGTTGTACTTTTTATACTATATGTATGAGATCGGTTTTATCTTCGAGAGCCAACATATTATGTATTGTAGGCACTTCAATGTAGTGAAATTTATTACTAGCATGAAAATAAGAACAATTTCATTATTGTTTAGCAAAGTCAACTTGACAATGCTCATCAATTTTGATTGAACAAAATGTTTTTATTTTTAAATATTGAACCCTTATTTCGGCTAAACTACCAGTTTTATCTATATTTTTTTTCTAATTATTACTTAAAGTTGGAACTGACACTGAGGAAATGAGGATTGTCTGGATCGGATATGATATTACACATCTGGCATTATTAAAAATCATATGGATCAATGAATCTCGTTGATTAGATATATTTTGAATGTCATCACATAAAATAATGTTGGTGCACTTTGCACTAAAAAACGGAGGCCTTAAAACTCATGTCAATGCTTTTCGTTACATTTTCAAGGATTTAAAGGTTATTCAGCCTTCTACCAACAACAATAGAGAATACTGTTCCTAAGGAAATAAATTATGAAAGCCAACGAGACGAATTATGATTATATTTAATATTGGTTCTTGACCACTGCAAACTATGCCACGTGGTTATAAATACAAAGGATGGTGTTTTGTGACTACACAACTTTTCTGCTAAAGAGCTCTACAATTTGTCAAAGCTTGAAGAAGAGGTGTTGCACTATACCATAATTACTTTTCGGTTAATATATGAATGGCATAAACAGCATTTGTTAAGATTTATAATATTAACTAGATGTCACTTATCATGAATGATCACATTCAAATCAGGCAGTGACAAGCAGTCGAAACAATTTATAAAAAGCCATATGACATCAGACGGTGAAAGTACAATTTCGTTAGGCAGTGGATGCTACCGAAACAAACTTATGAAATAGTCGCTTCTCTACAGACGTATTTTTGTCTCAAGGATTGATAAGATGAACAATTAATTAAAAACAAGTTAAATATTTTGGATTCTCAAATTGCATGAATTCTGCCTTTTCCATTCAGTGTGTTAATATTGAATTCAACATTATGAAAGGGAATTGACAGAATGCATTCTTCTAGAGGGATGGACCGTAGTGAAGTACATTAGATACCTTCAATTTTTAAACGTTATTATAACTTGAAGAAAATCCAAGGAACGATAATATATTTACTAATACAAATTTATTGTGCAAATATTATCTACTCCATTAAGAAGTAATGGCAATATTTTCTGTGGACTTAGAACGGATATCACTGAGTGTGACAATATCACACACTTTTTTCTTCTTATACAGCTAGATTTTTTGGTGTTAATTTTAAGAAGGTGGGATATCAGACTAAATTATTTGAAGAAACTCAACTGAATATGTTTTCGTCAAAAAGTAAGAAAGAAGTTTTTCTAGGATGATGTTAGCTACAACCTTAGTGATAGGAAAATGTTTGTAATAATTATGTTGTAATAGATTTGTAATAAGGGTTTTTAAACATAACACAGATGGTTGGTTATAAGGGAAAGCAATTAAAATAACATCTCAAAAATGGCTAGACGACCTTAATGTGGCTTCTTCCCTCTTTACATTGATCTTCAACATACACAGTACATTTTATTATTCGAACAAGAAAATAAAGCAACAAATTAACCAAGTGTAGTTTAAAATAGCAATATTTTTCAAATATAAAGTTTCCATTTGTTTTATAATAGTGATACAGCAAAAATTGTTAAACAACAAAATAAAATATATAGGTTAAATATTCCATACAAATAAATTTTGTTTCATATCTTAGTTAAAAAAATATAAATTAATGTAGTACAAGCTATTGTTCATTCAAGTAATTTGCTTAGAACTAGCGATATATGTAAACATGTCAGAGTAATACATCTAGTATGTGACAGTTAGGTACATGCTGATATCTATTACCGTTGTACTACTTATGAATAATTTTAATACATGGTGTATAACAGCGTATTACTTCGGGAATGAATTTACTAAAACTGTAAACATATGTTATTGTTTGAAGTTTCCAGCCAACTCTAACAAAAACTTATATTTTAACATTATTTATTTATTTAAATGTACACCTATGAGAGGCCTATATGTTGTTATCATTAGAAATTATTTGTCCGAATAAATCAAGTAGGAGATTAATCCTCTGCAAGATTGGTTACATTATTAGAATAATTGCACAAAAGCCATGTATTCAGTTAAAATCAACGACGCAACTGACTTTGAGGTTTGTTTTATAATTTGCACGTTTTGACGCATATTTAGTGGGTTTTGATAAAAGCCATATGTTTTACCTTTTTCCTGAAACGTTTGAACAGCTACTTAAAAATATTTAAGTTCACATACAGTAGTTATGTTCTTGCATTTTATTTAAATATAGCAGATATACTATGTAGGCCTATTAAAATTGGCTAAAGTAAATAAACCGTACTAAATAGTTTCGATTAAATAGATTTATTAAAATTTAAAGTTACAAAATCATTTTCTCCTCGATGGTATTTCTTATTGTTCAGTATACCCATTATGCTGTTTATAGTTCCGCCGTATATGAAGCCTTTAACGTCAAGGAGGTTTTCAGTTAGATAAAAGATAGCCGGCATTATTGCGACGGAAATTAAATTCTCCGACCATCCTCTTCGGCGAAATCAATTTCCGACCCCCCCCCCCCCCATATTATAAAACCAATAACACTATATTTCACATACAATTATTTCTAATGTTTTACACATAATATATATACAAAAAAAAGAAATAATTTCAAATCTGAAAAATTATCTTGTATATTAGATTATGTAATTAATATAATTACAGCCAGGTGATTAGTTATAACAAATGTTAAAACTACCTTACTTAGGTTATTGAAATTGAACTATACAAAATGTAAATATCAAGGAACGCAGCAGCGTTCCATGCGTCAAGCTACGGCACACTACCGCACTATATTATGTTTTCGATTTTCTTTTTCTCTTATTTTAACAGCCGCGGCTCTAAATGAACTTTTTTAATAGGATATATAAAGCCTAATTGTGTGATTTTGAATGAAAAATCCATTCAGAATGTTATTAATAATGATATTGAAGGGCTGTGTCACTCATTTTACTCTATACGACGACATTTTTTTTCTTTACGACCTAGAATTCCTTCTCCCGAGAAGATTTTCTTCTAACCTTTGTACGCATGCGTCATATCATATCGTGTATCGTGCCATGCGTTCAGCTATAGCACACTACGGCACTAAGAAAAGATTTGAAAATATTTTGCCTTTAAAGGGTTGAAACAACCCCAATTAATTTACTAGTGAAGTGTCCTAATAAAGTTTTAAATATAATAAAGTTTGATAAATAAGTAAGTGTGATATATCTGGTTGTTTTATGAAGTGATTGTTTCTGTGTAAATTTAGCTATAATTTGGAGGTTTCCTTTTAGTCAGATTATGTTTTACCTACTTACTTATCATAGCAGTTTGTTATCGTTTACAATGGATCTAATTATACATATTTACATGTTAATTGAAGAATATAATACATGAACGGGTTACTATTGACATATTTTTAGATTTTTTTATAGGTTTCTTTAATATTTACATTTCTAATATAAAATAATCTAGGCTATATCAGCTTACTTGGTCGTATAGGTTAGGTTATGATGTGTTGACATACATTGGCCTAGTAATGGATATAGGTCAAGTATTTGACTTGTGATTAGTAGGTTAGGCCTATATGAATTTAGTGTTTAAATATAATTCGGACTGTTAAACCCTGTTTTGTGATATATGTCTATGTATTTTATTAAGCGATGTTAAGTTGTAGGATTCCGGCAACGTGTTTATTTACATTTGAAAACGCAATTGAAATAATACGTATAATATTTCACAAGTTAAATAAGTTGTGAATTGAGTTTAAATTGTTTTTATTTTCTGTTCATATTTAGGCCTACTTAAAATGTTTGGAATCATATATTCTCTTTTGTTTATTTGAGACGTTTAGAAATAGAATTGAACATTACAATTAAGTATTAGAGCATATTCTTGCACATACCTTATACGTTGCCATATCTTCTGAAATATTACATAGAGTCGTAATATAAACTTTGGCAAAATAATGGTCCTTATAGCCTTAACTCTCTTTCTTTTCGTTGGCTCTTATCATTACTAGGTAAGAGAGGAGTGACTGCCTTGGCGGGGACGTATAGTAAATTTACGCCCCTTCACAGATGAAAGTTATATACTGTAATCTGTGCGAATGTACTATACAAAATTAGCCAACAGAAATGCAAATAAAAAAAAGATAATGCCAAGATAAAAAAAATAGCTTGAAGTTTTAACTTATTGAATGAGCGAAGCGAGGTCTCCGTTTTAGATCAACCGTTCGGCATTTTGTCTGTCTGTCTCACAATTAAGGCCAAACGCCGTGACCGATTTTGAAGATCTTTCAGGGCCGTTTTTAACCTCACTAGCGCCCTAGGCACTTCAAACAATTGCGCCCCTCAT
>JAGFPH010002250.1:159184-176752 GCA_018207615.1 Philaenus spumarius | reverse complement strand
TGAGGGGGAGGGTCTGGGAGGTATGGAATACTAATCAAATAATAGGGGGTCCAAAAAACCCAGCAGAGCATTTTTGAGTTCTTGATTTGCCAGTTTTGGTTCGGGAGGGAATTTCCCTTAACTCTCTTTCTTTTCGTTGGCTCTTATCATTACTATTCTTTTGTTTTTGTTGGAGAGTCAGAGAGTCTTACCATTATCCACCACCTATGGACCCGCCGTGTCCCGGATTGGCAACCGGCAGCCGTAAGGAGCTTCATGGCCTAAACATTCTTCTTCATATATTATCAGTTACCTTAAGGCATCACGAACCACCCACCAACCCTTTTGTTAAATAATCAGAATATTATTTGTACTTAAGTCATTGTATGACAATTCTCACTGTTTTCAACTTGTTCATCATTTTATGTTTAATGTGACGATGGATTGTTTACAAAGTTTAAAGTGTTATTGCGGACATTTGCCATCGTTGGTGAAACAAAAAAGAAACACAATATTTCGATACCTGGAATCTGGTATCGTCTTCAGGAGAAATATACGTAAAACAAAGAAATAAACAAATTAACCTAAAATGAGTAACAAACTAACAAAGCCGAAAAAAGGCTAAGCGGTCACATGCTGAAAAAGATATCTAAAGACATAAAACACAACAGTAGAGGTAAAATTAGTATTAAACTTAAAAGTAAATATATTATACAACACAGGAAACTCAGTTGGGACATCTTTCCTGTTTTGTGTAATATAATAACTTTTAAGTTTAATACTTATTTTACCTCTACCATTGTGTATTATGTTTTTAGATATCTTTTTCGGCATATGACCGCTTAGCCTATTTTCGGCTTTGTTACTAATTTTAGGTTAAGTTGTTTATTTCTATGTCTTAGGTATATTTCACCTGAAGACGATACCAGATTCCAGGTATCGAAATATTGTGTTTCTTTTCTGTTTCACCAACGATGGCAAATGTCCGCAATAACACTTTAAACTTTGTTCATCATACTTCACCTTTTTTGTCGATTTTTACAATCTTCCACTTTTAGACGTCCATTTTTAGATGTTGCATTGGTCAGTGTCTCGGCGCCCATGACTCATATGACAGTAGCACTGCGCTGTACTAGTACTGCACAGCCTTTTGCCATACTCAACAAACAATATATCGCATACAAGTCTCACTCACTGGGCGTTGGTTCATGGTTGACAGGCAATAAATATAATCCTGTGATTTGTATTTAAAAAATTTCCGCCCTCATTTTCCGCCTTCTTTATTTTTTTTTTCGTATTCAAAATTTGGCGCCCCAAATCCTTTGCGACCCTATGCACGTGCCTAGCGTGCCTAATCTGAAAAGCGGCCCTGAGATCTTTTGCACGAATGTTCCTTATTCCTAGGCCGAGTCTTGTGTGTATAGGGTTTTTTCTATTTTTCATTTTTAACCTTGCATATATTCTTTCAAAACTTTATATAAACTGTATTAACTGTGTTTTTTGATTTTTTGTTTTTTTAATAACATTTTTATGTAAATTTATTTTTGATTTTGTGTATATTATGTATGTTTTATTATTTTTTTGTACTTTTATTTATATAACAATGTAAGTTATGACATGTCACATATTCCAATGGAATAAGTCACAAAAAAAGTGACGAAAAGAATAAATAAATAAAAAAAAACCCTTAAAAAATAAAAATTGCGGCCGGACAGTTTCTCTCAGTGTAAGCTTTTTTCCAAAGCCAGTTTGTGGCTTAACCGTAAGTCGAATTTAAAAACTAATAACATTTTGCAGTTAGAAAATTATATTTTCAACAAAATTGTATTCTTGATTGTTTTCCTTCCGTATCTCTAACGGTAAGCTCACAAAATGGCCGTAAACTTCAAATTTGTTAAAAATCTATCAAGTTTTTGCATTTTAACCATGTTTTTATACGTTTATTCTAAACCAATTAAAAAATGTTCCATACCTGTTTTGTAGATAAAGGTTCAAAGAATTCATATATGCCAGTAAAAAAAATTATTAAAGTAAAATTAACAAAGCTATTAGCTCAAGAAACAAGCATATTCAGTAACGAAAGGAAAAAGTTCAACTTTAGGCCTAAATAAAAAGTAGTAAAAAGTTTTTGTAATTTTTTTCATAAATGTAAAAAAGTTTCGTGATTTAGTTCTACATTTACAGAAACCCCAAATTTTAAAACGATGATTACATATGTAAATATACGTTTTAAAAACAAATTTCAAATACAAAAATTAAAGTTCAAATTATTTCCTGTCTAACGGTGTTTTATTTTGTTGTGATTGGATGATTTTAAGTTGGAAAATATTTAATATAAGTTGATTTGTGACATAACTACTCAATTTGAGCAGTTTAACGCTTGAGAAGTCTCAAGCTGAGACTTCTAATAGATGTAGGGTTAAAAAAAAGGAATTGAAATAAATTAATTTTTAAAGCTATGCTTTAACAATATAAAAGATTTGATTAAATATAAAAAAAAGAAGAGGGGAGAAATAATACACTGCTAATCACAGTTAATAAAGTTAATCACTGAACAAATATAAAAAAAAGGAAGAGCAAAATCAACTATTATGTAAAGCTATGAATCTATAACTGAAAAAATGTCTTTCTCTCAAAATCACCAAAACTGATCGATGCTCTTCACTCAAGACTCTGTTGGCCTACAACTTCTTCGACTCAGTACTTTCAGTTGAATGTATCCATGAGTCTAATTACAAAATAGTTGAAATGATTGGCTGTCCAGATAATTTATAGTTATCTGCAATAGAGGCGTACCTAAAAAGTTAAAAACAGATAGGGGCCTACACGTATTAAATAATGACAAGCAATTACTCCAAAATACTATAATTATAAAATGCAAATAAATTTATAAATTTAACTTGTAGTTAATTAAGTTAGTTAATAAATGTTAACATATTGCATAGTTAAACTAAGGAATTTCCGGTAGTTTGACACAAAATCCTAAAATCGAAACTTTTACTTAGTGACTCAACATTTTAGAATAAATAAAACATTACTTAAGGCTCAACATCCCTGAAAAAGTTGTGTTTTTTGCCCGATAGATGGCAGCACCTCTGCGGCAATTTTGTACTACGAATAATTTCCGTAATTATTATCCGATTTTTGTTTTTTAAGTTATTTTGTAAATGATATGAATAAAACATTCACGCTATTGTGATGATTTTTTAAAAAATTTATTTATAAAAAAGATTTATACAGATTTTTTTTGCTGTAATATTTTGTTTAAATCGCAGGTAGTCATTTTGTAAATACAAATTTTAAAAGAATTTTGCCGTTTTCAGATATTAACTCGGTCAAATGGTCGTATCGGAATCGTTTTTTAAAGATATTATCATTATTTCTCTCACGCTCCGGTCCACTCCCCCCGCCGCGTAGCGGACCATCACCCCTCCCCTCCAGCACAGCCCAGCCAGCCGCTCTGCCCGGCCCTGCAACTGTAGCGTTCGTCAACTCACTCACTACTCGCATTCATACTCTGGCCGGACACACTTACTAGACTAGACTACTGATTACGACAGGTGTTTGTTATCTGCTAAAAAGTATTTTCTGTAAGTCGAAAAGAGACTTCTAGAATAAATATAGAAAAATATACATTTATAAATATAGAATTTGATTTAGCGATTATTTTGTTTTTATTTAAAGTTTTAGGTCTATTCTATTAATTCTTGATAGGGACATATATAAGACTGATCTTTAGTAAGTCTAATTCATAATAGGCCCTAAGGCATGGTATAAAAAGTACTGAACTATATCCATGTAATGTATTAAGTATTGTAACAATCCAAAATATATTTAAATATATAGATAGGAAATTAATTAATTAATTAAAAAGAAAGAATAGGCCTATTACGGATTTGATATAGAAGAAGTGTTTTAATTTAATATGTTAAACTAACTACTTATTATAATCTTTGTAAATGTATTTTAACGAAATTTACAGGAATATACAACATTTTAATCATATCATACTTCATCTCATTTTAATTCATACACATAATCATATGGTAAAAGTCAAGAAGGAAAGAGTAAAAACATATGTTTAAAAAAAAGAAGAAATTTTCAGAACAACAAAGAAAGCCTATTGTGAAGAAAGATTAATTAATTAATTAATTAACAAAAAGATATTGAAGAAAAGATACGAATTTATATTGGTGAAATTTTTAGATGAAACTGTATCTTATTAAATGTTTGATTAATTTAACATTGAATACTACTGTCAACAAAAATGTTTTATATATCTAGGCCTAAACGAATGTTAATTATTGAGAAGACTATAATTGGTAAGAATGTTAATTTATAACCTCATTTCAATTTTGTTATATTTGTTCTCCGAACTGCCAAGAACCGAAACTTTTATATTATAAATAAACTGATAATGCTTTTTTATGTGTATAATAATTTATGTGGGGACAATTGAACTTGGTGCTTCGATATAGACTTGTGCTCATTCTATCCACATTACCATTTATCATATAATAATTTTAATTCGTCCTTTGTTTATCCTAAAATCACTTCTTGTTTTGAATATTATTTTATTATATATACATTTCTTTTATGTTAAATTTTTTTCTTGGGAAAAGACGGCACCAAACCCCTCCCCGAAGTTAATTTATCTTTGTGTTCCATTCTATTTTTATAAAATTTTTTCAACTTTCATAATTTGTTTTAAATTTGTGTTACTTGTATTCACCAAATATTCTGAAATAAAATATAATTTGAGTTTGTATCAAAATATCATACCTTATTTTCTTAGAAAATATTAACAAATTAGTAGCAACAAATAAAATAGTTATTACAGTATATATTTGTTAAATATAAGTTTTTTTTATGAAATTTAAGTTTTTATTTCTTATAGTGATCAAAGAAACCTCAATTATACTTCTTGTTGTTATTTGACACCTTATTATTATATAATATATGTTAAAAATCCTAATTTTAGCAACTGCGTAACACCCGTTACATTTTAATGTAACACCCGTTACACAAGATTTAATTTTATGTTTAAAAAAATTTAATGCCAATAGCAATTTGAATTACAGTTCCATTACATACATTTACTGTGGAATAACTCATATTTTTTCAAAATTTTACAGTTTTAAAATTCACAGAGTTTTAAGAACATTTACACGAAGTTCAACTTCACTATCCATTTTCAGTAACACCCGTTACACTCCTTTTTTCTATATTTATATTCGTTAATATTTACTAAAAGTCATTATACATTCCCTCTTTACGAAGCGTTTATCAGAGTGTTATTTAAACAAGAATCTTATCCATAAGAACCAAATTATGTTTTTATAATACTGTACTAATACTTACCTCCGAGATTTAGCAGCGAGCAGAGCTAGAGGCAGTCTGCGCTTCTTCCTCTTCGTTAAAAGCCGAAGTTACTTTTTAGATTTTGTTGTTCCTCGGCGATCCATTGAGAAAACAAATGTTAAACGAAATAACGTTCTCAATAACAAAATTACAAGACGACGCAATAGTAAAACAAAGAAGAATCGCGGGAGAGCACATGGATGGAAGCGCGGGAATCCGTCATCCAACTGTATACAAGCAACATCCGAGACGCGTGGTGGGGGTAGAGGTGGCGCGAGTGAGTCACAGCGGCACTGCACCTGCTTCGTGTCACTCTCGCGTTTGTTCTCATTACTGTAAATGTATAAACAACGATACCGACTAAACCAGCCAGGCGATTTTAAAAATTAAAAGTGTAAAATTAATTAAAAATTATTGTCTTCAAAATGACTACCTGCGATTTGCATTTTTCGTTTTGTAACACAATTATTTTATTATTATTTTTTAAACCAGCAACTTAATTAAAATTTAGCTTCTTTGGAGTGAATTATAATCTTATTTCGTTCACAAATCAGTTTTGCAAATGAACATCGCACGAAAATTCCACCAATAAACACCAATACAAAATGAATCCATTTTGGTGCTGCGCCGTGGTGGCAGAATTTGGAACTAATCCTGGGATGTTTAGCCTTAAGTAAACAATATTAATATTTTAATAAGTTTTGTTTAACTATTTGAGTTCGTAGAAGTCATGATTAAGTCTATTCATTGTTACATGTTAGTAAGATTAACACACTGCTAGGAAAAATAGTTTTAAATTATTATAAAAGTTTGTGTTAAGATTATTATCATTTGTAGAACATAAGTTATGTGTTGCTTTAAATTTAATGAAGACTGTATTTGTAACAATCTTAGTGGTACGTAAGGCATACACTTAGTTTTGTAAATGTAAATACTTTTTGATAACATATTTTTCCTTTGATATAATATTTTACTATTTCTATGTAGTTTATAATATGTCTGATGAATAATAGTTATATTGTTAGTAACAACTTTAAAATAGTATCAAATAATTAAATGTACTTTATTAAAAGTGTATTATGTAGCCTACGTCATACAAGCTTTACTTTTCGTATCTATACCAATCACCCTACGGCTATTCTAGAGTTTACACTCATCAACATAGTGTTTTACATCTTGTGTATTTGAGTGATATTAACCGTAGCTCGGTTGACTAGGTGTGCCAAATGTTAGGTTTAGTTAGTGAGAATCCAATTATTGCTATTTTCGTTTCTTCTGTTAAAATTTCAATTATTCCGATTTTATTAGTCTGACTGACATTAATCCTGGAGTAGTGACGCCTTGTCACATAGACCGCATCAAATTATTTTTGTAGTTCACAATGTAACCACTAGGAGTCACTGGCAGTCCACCCATATACCTTCTCTAGGTGCAGTGTTCAGTTGTCTGCTGAAGTGACATAACCTCAACTCCCACTCCGTTTTAGGTTATTATTTTTACGGTGTTCTGGACCAGCGTCACCAGTCGTGTATATGGTGTGAGAGACCATAGTCACCAACGGCGTTTTGATTCTTTGAATTTCACATGGTAAGTAAACTGTTCTCTTGGTTATAAAATACTTCCCAGTTTAAGTGATGTGTTGTATTCATAGTTTTAAGCTTACTTTTTAAATTTTAGCATTTTGGCTTGAGATGTGATTTAAAATTAATGTCCACACTTATAATATTGCATTTTCACTTTAAAAATGTATGAAAAAATGAGTAATCATTACAATACACATTTAGTTTATATCTTTACATGTAATCCCCGTATATATACAATTAAATTTGTCCATTTCTTCGCATATTCCGAGTTTTTTATAGTTCGAGGTACAGTCATCCCCATTTAGCTCGAATTATCAGGGATTTTTCTAAATATATACATATTCATATACAGAAAAAAAACTTTAGAGAAATGTAATTGTTTTTATTAGTTTTTCATATTAACACCTACTAGAGTCCTCATTTTAGATAAATGAAGGCGAAGTCCTGACCCTCATCAAAGTACCATTCTTGATTATATATTTTGTATTTATTTGACAACAATTTAAAAATGAATTTTACAGATTTAATTGGGTTTTTTTAGATAATGGACTACGAAACAGAAGAGCAGCGAATCTGTTATCTTCTTGAGAGTGTTATTGAAGAAGACAGAGTTTGCAATTATGATGAACCCCATGATATGGATATGGATGATGAAGCAGAACAAGGAGAAGAAGAGGAGGATGCTGTTGAAGTAAGAGAGGAGAGTTCTGAGAGTGAGCAAGATCTTAATCAAGAGGACCCATTGGATGGCTCTGGTAGGAGTAGTTATAATTTTTATTTGGGTAAGGATACAAAAAAGTGGAACGCACGTTGTCCCCCAAGAAACAGAAGGACTAGTGCCAGGAATTTAGTATCTCAACTTCCTGGTCCAAAATTACCTGTAAGAGGCATACAAGAGCCTATTGAAATTTGGAGGAAGTTTGTAGATGAGGAAATGATCGAAATGATCGTAAAGAATACCAATGAACACATTAATCATAAAAGTTCAGGCAAATACCAACGAGAAACGTATACACGACAGACAACACCTACAGAGATAGAGGCATTGTTGGGCATTGTCATACTAGCCGGTGTCCAAAAATCGAACCGCTTAAATGCCGAGGAATTGTTCGACACTGATGGAAGTTCCCCCGAAAGATTTCGTCTTTGTATGTCTCTTTAGCGTTTTTGATTCCTTTTCCAACACTTGCGTTTTGATAGTAGAGCTACTCGTGAAGAGAGGAAAGCTATTAATAAGCTTGCCCCTATTAGAGATTTTTTTGACAGGTTTGTTACACACTCTAAAGAAAACTACAGTCTCTCACAGTTTGTAACTATCGATGAAAAGAAAAGTTAGAGGGGTTCAGAGGACGCTGTAGCTTCCGTCAATATATACCATCTAAGCCTAACAAGTACGGAATTAATATCTTCGCGCTTGTTGATGCTAAGATGTTTTACACAGCAAATTTGGAGGTCTACGTTGGAACCCAACCTGCTGGACCTTATCAAGTCAGCAATACTACTGTAGAAGTCGTGAAAAGAATGTGTGAACCAATTTTTGACACAAATCGTAATGTCACAATGGACATGGACAACTGGTTCACCAGTGTAGACCTTTGTGAGGATCTTGTTGAGAACCATGGGTTGACCATCTTGGGAACATTGAAAAAAAATAAGAGACAAATACCTCCTAACTTTGTCCAGGGAGAAAGGCCAGTACCATCCACAATGTTTGCATTTAGAAAAAATTGCACATTGGTTTCACACGTACCAAAGAAAAAGAAAAATGTGTTGCTGATATCCTCAATGCACCTTGACGATGGCATGGACGAAGAAACAGGCAAACCATGTATGATTCTTGACTATAACCATACCAAAATTGGTGTCGATGTCGTCGATCAACTTTGTTCGAACTACAACTGTCAAAGGAATACCAGAAGATGGCCTATGGTAGTTTTCTACGCTATCATGAATGTTGCTATGATCAACAGCCAGGTTGTATTCTCAGCTAATAACCCAAACACTAAAATGGTTCGCAGAGGGTTCTTAAAGCACTTAGCAAATGAACTGATGAAGCAGCATCTGGTTGAGAGAGCAGGAATTCTACTCGTATGTCTCCCAAAAATGACTAGAGAAAGGATAATGCAAATCATGGGCATGGAACAACCACCGCAACAGCGTCCTGCACCTGGAGCCATAGGCCGATGGTCAGAATGTGGATACAAAAAAAAAAAAAAAATAGAAAAACAAAGTATTCCTGCCAGAATTGTTCTACCTACCTCTGCTTGGAACACATTCGAGTTAGGTGTAACAACTGTGAGTAATGTTCACTACACAAGACGCAAAAACTTTCTCTTTTTCAATTATTAATTTCATTTATTTCCAAATATTAGGGTAAAAATGAGATAAAATTCTTGTGTTGAACTTTGATGTTTTATGTAACAATTAAATGTAATTTATATGGCAGTTTATATATTTTGTATAAATAAATAATAGGTTTGATACATTTGGTTCTGTTTGCATACAATAAATAATTATAACAAAAAGTAATGTTTTCAAAAATTAGTAAGTTAGAGTTTTAATTTTTTCATATATATACAGGTTGAAAATTTGTTGTTTTTGCGTTAAATAGCCTACCATTAATTATACCATTCATTTTATAACTGAAATGTTTTCTTTTGTGTATTCCCAAAACTGTATGTATATATATAAAAAAAAAGGTAAACATGGTCTCACAGACCGCAGTCACTATTGGTGTAACTAAGAATCACGTCACTACTCTAGGGTTAAGTAAATTAGTTAATACAGATTTAATTACAGTTCAGATATATATATGCGTTCTATAAAAGGATTTGCGTATAGGTCACGATATCTTTGCCGCACAATAATAACGCTATTCGAAAGTTCTGTATATAATTTATTTAAGATTAACGTTAGACATTCAAAAATTAATGGAGGGAGGTTTTTTTTTAATTATGATTTATCTTATTCAATGAAGTACAAGCTAATTTCACTTTAAAAAAAAAACACACATTTTATTGAGGACTTGTAATATTTTTTTAAATTCTGGATTACAAAAAAAATATATATATATATTATATAATAATAATATTGTTTGCATTTTTCTGTAGAATTCATCGATGATGTCTTCAAATTTTCATATATTTTTTTAACGAAAGTACTCCCAAAGATATGACCAGTCAATAACATAGTGAATTAATTGGAATCATATGACAAAACACTTATTTATAAGTCATATTATATCGTCCTATAAAACAAATTTATAAATTTTACTTGCATGTGAAAGGTATCTTTTCCTGTAATGTAATTAATCATTTAAAATATATCTAACTGTTTTACCTGCGAATTCATAGATGCTTACAATTGTCGTATTAAGGTACTGTCAAAAAAAACTTTATGACTTTACAGTATTTATATAGTTTGTTGGTAATGTATTAAATGCATGTTATCTAATTGAACTTAAACTAATAAATAATTTCATTTTTTAGAATTGGTTTTAGTAGTATTTAGCCCACCCAAACCGACGCGATGTTTATATAAACATGGCATAAGTTAACAAGAAGCTCATCTAATAGTAGACTTATTTGCTTAGGTAGGAAAATGGTCATAGCGATAACTATCAATTGTTACATCACACATAGAAATGTTGTACTTAAATTTTATAGATAGGTATACTGATGTAACGGGTACAAGCAGTTCCTTTTATAATAATATGATACACAAATTTTCAATTTCTTCTTTAATTCTAATATAACAAAATATCGATTATAAAACTTTTTATATATTATTGTTATGCCAAAGATATTTTTTTTCTATAACAAGATTTAAAAATAATATAACTTGTTTTGTACATGATAAATACTAAACCATGTTTATGTAATCTTTATGTATGCATGTGAGTGACTTGGAACATATAATGAAACTCTTAATAAATATTTTACCCGATTTTAAATAATTTTAACACAAAACTGAAAAAGTAGATGTGTTCTTCATAAGTTTATTCTGGTTAATGGAATGTACTTCTTTACAACTGCAAATTTGAATTTTAAAACTAATTATATAAACTCATTTAGCCATTTTACTCCTTTATTTAACTGAAACTACTGAATAAAAGAAATTTAGAAAACACAATATTATAAATTTATTCTTTCATTTAGTTAAATTAATTAATGTATATTTTACCTTTGGTTGGTTCATGTATACCTACTAGTTCATGTATAGTAGGAGAGTATAACACAAAGTTCCTGGCACCTGTGCCGCAAACGGTGTTTTTCTTTACACACCACATTCAGAGCTGTAGAATACAAGGGCTGGTCCACTTCTTTGATGTTGACGCTCGCCGACTGTCCCAACCTTCCTCTCGTCCCCCCCTTCTATGTGACGTCACTCTGGTACCATGACAAGCCGCGTAAGCACGGTTCACCTTAGCTCTCACGTGTTATTTGATATAAGGTTGCAGACGATAATTCTTTAAAAAATTATACAATACATACAATCACATAAATTATATGTTTACCAAGTTTGGTGAATATTAAGTAATTATTTTGTTCAGTACAAGTATTTAAAGAAGGTCTATATTTCTGCGAGATTTTCGCCTTTTGACGCATATTTAAGGCTAATTTTCTCGGAGAGGCATTCCACGATTTTCTTGAAAGATTTATACAATGCACACAATCACCTATATTATATGTTTACCAAGTTTGGTTAAAATTGAGCAATTATTATGTTCAGTACCGATAGAAGTGTTAAAGGAAGTATTTAATTCCGCGAGATTTTCGCCTAATGGCGCTTATTCAAGGCTAATTTTCTCGAAGAGGCATTCATGAATTTCTTTAAAAAGTTATAAAATACACAAAATCTCTTAAATGATATGTTTAGCAAGTTTGGTGAATATTGAGTAATTATTTTGTTCAGTACAAGTGTTTAAAGAAGGTATATAATTCCGCGAGATTTTCGCCTTTTGACGTAGGCCTATATTTAAGGCTAATATTCTCGAAGAGGCATTCCTCGAATTTCTTTAAAAAATTATTCGATACACAAAATCACTTAAGTTATATGTTTAGCGAGTTTGGTTAATATTGAGCAATTATTTTGCTCAGTACACGTTTTTAAAGAATGTATATAATTCCGCGAGATTTTCGCATTTTGACGCATATTCAATGCTAATTTTCTCGAAGAGGCATTCTACGAATTTCTTAAACAAATTATACAATACACACAATCACCTAAATTATATTTTTAGCAAGGTATTTATTTATTTAATGTTACGTTGCAGACGAGATTACTTTATGAAATGTTACTACTAAGATTATCAAGTAATATTGTCTGCAGCGTTACTTGAATATTCCAAGAAACACCTTTACAAATAAAATACATTAAAACAAACATTTTCAGGACGATGAGATATAAATAAATAAATATATAATATATAAATAATAATAAGATTTAAACTTAGAGTACCGGTAATTATTGATAACTCAAAATTTAAAAACAACACATTTTAAGTAATCAGCTTCACATTAAAATAAACATTAAAAAATATTATTTATTTAATGTAAGAGTTGCAAGCAAGATTACTTTATGTTAAAAAGTTCCCAAGGTCCTCAAGTAATTTCTTCTGCAACTTTAAGTTAAAATGTTTAAAAAAATCTTTACTAGCAAAATGCACTTAAAATTGTTAGAATAATTGAATATAAATAAATATATAATTTAGAAATAATTATAAGCAAATTTAAACCTAGAGTAATAAAATTATTGATGACAAAAATAAAAAATAAAACATAATTTTAAGTTAAACTTCTAGACTAAATTGAATTGCAGTGTCAATTTAAATTTAAATAGTTCAATTCTTTAAATTCAGCTATTAAATTAACTACTAAGCAGTTTTATAAAAAAATATATATATTTTATGTCAGCAATAATTACTATGTCATGTGAATATCTGCATATAAGCTACTCATTATGTGTAAGTATATATTACTTTTATGTGTTTTATTTTATAAGTATTACACATGTTTTATTAAACTGCAGTATAACATTCAAGTTTTGGTGGTTTATTGTAATAAATGTAATTATTTTCAATAATGTGGCACATTTTGTTCAATTTCGTATTTAGTTTTCAGAAATTGTTCAGAGAACCAAATTAAAAGTATGCTAACATTAGTACACTACATTGGTTTATTACCTACGAATTAGTTAGTTTTATTGTACCCCTGTCTTCTTCTTACATCTTTAGACTAATTGTTTACAGTATACTTATTGCTTTTTGTAGTGTCAATATTAAAACTAAAGAAGAGCGCATCATAAAAATGATACAGCTTTGCTAAGAAATTGAAATTATTGTAGCAGAGAATACTTATGAAAAGCGGTGGGAATGGAGCAGGAGTTACCAACGTGACGTCATCACAGTGGCAGTGACGGGAACGTTTTCCTTGGCGGACTGGTCTAGCCCTTGTATTCTATAGCCCTGCAACACATTAGCAACTCAAACAAAAACTATTATTTGTTGTAACCACAAATACAAGATAACGTAAACTATAAATTTACAGTTGTTAACAACAAGGGTGTAATGTGATACAGTTCACAGTTGAAACTATAGTAGGTAGCAGCTTGACTGTATAGGACTTGGTGTGAAACATCGTACTAAAGGCC
Organism: Philaenus spumarius; assembly: GCA_018207615.1. Taxonomy (NCBI): domain Eukaryota; kingdom Metazoa; phylum Arthropoda; class Insecta; order Hemiptera; family Aphrophoridae; genus Philaenus; species Philaenus spumarius. Next base: position 163,178 of record JAGFPH010002250.1, on the reverse strand, counting down.
TCAAATTGAAACGTATTCATGTATCGGCCCCAAATCAAAAGCCTACCAACTTTTGTCCAAAATTTTAGTCGCTTACGAAACAATGACAAAGATAAACACTGCAGATGACCTATTCATCACAAATGAAGTTACTGCTTTAGAAGATAGTATTTTAAGATTAGGAGAAACAAAATTAGGTTTCAGTTGTTCCGTCGCATTAGTTGAACTGTGTGTTATGTCGGAAGTCCACCATCTCCCGCGGAATCGTACGATGTAAATTAAAGCGAACACTGAACAGTCTGTATTTACATAATGATGTTTGTTACTTGGTTGAGTGGTATCGCTGTTAATTATCTTCAGTGAACGCTATGAAAGCTTAATTTCCTACAGCTCCTACTTGTGTTAATTTATAGCTCACATAGTTACAGCCCATAACAGTAATGCTACTTGTTATTGACTAATATCATAATATAAAACCTGTTTTATTATAATATTTTTGTTAAAACATCTATTATTTTTCACTTAAATTTTAAAGATTTATTTTAAACTAAGCCATTTTTGTATGTCTTATTTTCACTGTAATCTCATTTAAAAACTAACTTACTTAGGCCTCTACTCAATATTAAAAAAAAAAAAAATATTTCAATGGAATGTTTTCTACAATGTTTTATAAATTTATATTTGACAATCTATTGTTATCTTAAATTATTTCCAAACCTAATTAATGTTAATATAACGGTATGCTATTGCCTTGCAAATATAAAACACACCAAGTAAAGCATGTATTACACTATACACATTTAACAAGATTTTATCAGTGTTTTGTTTTGTAACAAAATAATAAATACAATTAAAAATTCTAATTTAAACATAAAACTATACCGTAATAAAAATGCTTGAGTTATTATTTTCAAAACATTTACAGCCTGTCTGGACACTTAACTTGGTTTAGTGTCAAACTGATTAGGAGTAAGAGATGATTCAAGATGATAATTTATTTCCTTTTTTATTTGAATTATTATAAAGAATATAATACAGTTCTACGATAAAAAATATCCATTACGACTTAACATACAAGTGGTTATCTCACTAAAATTTTATGTTGCAGAATAGCAGTTCTCTTGATTCCATTTGTTAGAACATGATTGTTCTATTGTCTATTGTTAATACTTACATGTATGTAAATATATATGTAGCTTTATAAACTGTGGCAATTTAGTTATTGTTTTAAGAAGAATATATTATTGTAATATTAAATTTTCCGTTGCTGTATCACGAAAAGGGAAACATTTAATTATTTAAACAATTCATATTTCATTTGAATTAATCGCAGTATAATAATATGTATATTTTTTGGTGGTTTATTTTTTCTGGATTTTGAAATTTAGCTGTGTACAAGTTTTTTTAAACCCATTGTTTATTCTTCATGATCATATTAATTGAATTAATATCAATTACAAATACTTACATTATTCAAGTACTAGTATTTGTCCTTGGTTTAGCTAAATAATAATCAGGGGCTACTCTGCCTAGTTAAAAACAAAAACATTTTATAGGTAAGGTTAAAATTGACGTAACTTTGAGACAACAATCGGTACAATACATTTATTTCCTTTATACATAGTATTAGAGTAATTTCTTTGTAAACTAAAATTAAGAATAAATTTATAAGTATTATCAAAACTATATTGTTAGTATTTTTAATTTAATTTTACAAGAACAAAAAAAAAGGTTTAAAACATTTTTTCTATTTGACGACAGAAATATAGGTTTTTATTTTAAAACCCTTTCATCGGATATATAATAGGCCCACATACATATAAAAATATTTACAATATAAATAACCGATTAAATCATTTGCATATTTACTTATTTAACAAGTTTTAGACAACAATTTTCGAATTATAAAAAAAATATTGTGCGTTTCGCCCAGTAGAGAGATTTTTAAAATAATTGCAACCACTATTTTTCAAAAGGTTGTTCTTTGCATTGTATTTATCCGAAAACGTTTTAGGCAAAGAACTTCGGTAATATTTTGAAGATTAACATCAATTTTAAATGGCATAGATATTGCTTCTAATAAGATATTAGGATTTTGCTATCTCATTTTCGCCTCAAATTGCAGTAATTTTTAATAGTATTAAAACATTTTTAGTGCAATAATGTACAATAAATAAGACAGAATACCGTTTTTTTTATTTTCGCTTATATTTTTTAACCTCGTTTATTTTTAGATTTGTTGAACATAATTAAATTTTTTGAAAATTTGTTTGTACTACGTTTAGGAGATATTACAACTTCAAGAGATAAAATATTTTTCAAATTATGGTAGTTATAGCAATTTTAATCTTTTCGAAAACGTAAAAATATCAGCGCTTATGTAAAATTTAGCTCATTAACGAACTTGATCTAGATAACCCCTGTATATATATTTGTGAATGAGAATGACATTAATTTGTGCATAAATAAGGCAGCTATTGTGAACGTAAAAAGTTATATATTTAAATAAGACAAAGTTTGATTTAATTTTCTAGAAACTCAAAACTCGGTTAAGAAATTCTAGAAGTATCATTTTTCCTGTCGGAATTTAAATGTTTAACTTGTTTCTATTGCAAAAGGTTAAGACATAAGGGATATCATCGTAATGAAAATAACTTAGAAAGGGTTTTCATAATCTTACAAAGCTGAACGATGCTTTGTTATTTTCAGTAGGGAGTTCTTCTTTGTGAAAGTTGATATTGAATTTAATGCTCACAGAAACTTTTTAAAGTGAGAACACGTTTCATATTATTAATAAAAGTCTAACATCCATAATCTAAATATCTAAAAGTTACTTGTACAATCTTTATATAGGGTCCAACACTTGCTCAGAGTTTTAAAAGTAGGTATTTATAATACAAAACATTAATTGGATATGGGAATAATTAATTATTGTTAATACTAACAAGCATCAAATCAATTTCTTCCCTGGTTAGGTTTATGGTTTACATTGTTGGACCAAGTGAGTGCAAATATAGATTTATATTGATAACAGTGCCATCCATCATGCTTAATGGTGCTTAAATCTATGTTGACGCAGTTAAAACACGAAGATACCAATCTCGTCTGTCTGCGATTCAAACAATTTGGTCGCTTATAATTACCAGCACCTATCGTACGGTATCGGAGCTGCTCCTAGTTGGTGGGAGATTTTTAGCGCTGGAGTGGAACACAATTTACGATTTTGGTGGAGAGATGGTTAGACAAGTTGCTACTAGAAGTGCTAGGATACCATGATCAGATATCAGAAACGCAGTGACGGCGAAAACAGAGAACGATGAGTGGCAAACGCTTATTACGAGTCTATATGACTAGATAAAACAAAGAAATGTTTAGGTGAACTTCTTTTCTACACAGTTATTAACTGGTCACGGATATTTTCGGCCATACCTCGGAAAAATGGCGAAGGTGACATCAACGAATTGCAGATGGTGTACATTTGCCAGAGATGATCCAAAGCAAACGTTGTTCGAATGTAAACGCTTTGCAGATCAGCGTCGGAGTATAGGGGCATAGTGGGAGAGATAACCACTGGGACCATTGATAGAGAAATGCTGGATTATGGAGAACGCTGGGAAGCGGTAACGAAGTAAATCGAACTGAATTACTGCGGTGAAAATAGAGGATGGCTAGCTAAAGGCTTAGTAGAAGGTAAGAGAGAGCCTCTGAAAGACTAAAAGCAGGCGACACTCTGATAGTAATGAGAGAGCCGGCCGGGAGATCAAAAACGAGAGGGAAATTTTGAGGTTTTTTAGTTGGTAGTACAGGTGAGGGCACTTTGATTCCCTAAGGGACAAGTGCGTAAAATCATTTTGAAATTTCCTTGAAAAAAATAGAAGTATAAAAAAAATGTTTCTTAAAATATCTTAAATGAATAATACCTTAAAAAATAAACTGTTCTTTGTAAATAAATCACACATGGGTATGTAAGCCGGAATACAACAAAGTTGTTTACAAAGTCATTTCACATGCAAAA
>JAGFPH010002250.1:135886-154184 GCA_018207615.1 Philaenus spumarius | reverse complement strand
AGCCGGAATACAACAAAGTTGTTTACAAAGTCATTTCACATGCAAAACGACCCAGCACAGTTAAAATATAAGAACTAAGAATAATTTTAAAATTTGTATAAGTGTTAAGAAATGAATTCTATACTGTTTTCCCTGATATAAAGTAGGATGTTGAATTAATTATTCAACCATTCTTACATATTATATCTTATGTTTTTTTTTTAATTGAAGTATACATTTTCCGAAAAATATTCACTTTTAAAACATTTTTCGAATTACAAATAAATTGGCCTTCTAAATGATAGAAAAAGTATGATAAAAATAAGGATGGGAAACGATAGTTTTGAAATTTAGTTACGCTTTCACTTTGTTAATTTGTATTTATTTTGTATGAATTCACAAATATTTGATGTAAAACCATTGCAATTATTTCGTAATTGCCTCCATTTAAAAAGAGTTTGAAAGGTTTGACGATTTACTGTCATAGTCTCTTAATATATGAAATGGAGATACATTTTGATTTGAAAAAATAGTCGTTTTAAAAAAAAATAATTACAGCAATGAAGATTAATTTCTGTTGTCCTAAACATTCTTGTTTCTTTGAGAATAATCGTAATTGATTTATCATCAACTAGGTCTTCCTAAATTGCCTACTTATATTAATTTATTCAATAAAAAACTACAGTCAAACGATCGAAGTCCTTTCAAAGTTATTTAACTTAACTTATACATTTGAGTTATTACCTACAAACTTTAATCAATAATTACAAGGATAATTGTTTCCTAATTATTTTAGTTCTTCATTCACAATGTTCTAACATAATATGACTTCTTTAATAATAGCTTAACTTACATCAATTTTGAAATAAAGAGATTTAAATTGTTATTATTTAAAATCAGTAATATGTTATCAGTTATAAATTAAAATCGTGTTTGCATGTTTCTATTTTTAGACAGTAATAATATGAATTTATTTAAAATTAAGTATTCTGCACGTTTTTGTTCCCTTATTTTGGTTTAGGAAATAAATGTTCCAAAGATTATTTGAATGTTAATAAAATTTGTTAATCAACTAACTGTAACCATTTTAGTTGCGTATATAAAAATGCTAGTAAATAACTTTAAACAATGTATATTAAATTTACATTTTTAAATCTCTTAAATCCATACAAGTTGTATTTTTATATTAAACCTCAGTTATTTTAACAGTTTTTGTTAATATTAACTAAGATGTATTTTAATCGTAATTTAAAATAAGATTAAAGCTAACATTTTATTAATAATTGCAATTTTATTTACGAAAGCATTATTTATAATATATTATTTATGACAAATTTAACAGGTATAACTCGTATGTAGGCCTAAATTGATATACCAAAAATTACTATAATCTATATCGAAAAAGTATAGATATATTTAAAAATTATTATAGGAATTCCAAAAGCATTTGTTTTACAAAATACTTATTTAAATTCTTGTAAATACATAGATCAGAAAGCCACATGGACTGTAATAGTTGGATAAATTATAACTGGTTGAAATTTTACCAAGTTTAAAAATTAAAAAATTGTATAAGTTTCAAAGTCTCATGGTAATAACTACTATTTTAGAAATAGTGAAGTTAAAGGGGTTTGTAATAATTTCTAATGTGGTTAATGTAAATAATTAACACCTATTTAATGTCCCTTTATAACTTGACCAAACTAGTAAATAATATTATTTACTTGTTATAAAATGTTATGTTTCTCAATTTCGTGTTTAATTGCTAACATTTAAATTTGCAATTATAAATTAAAAAATACATATCATAATAATATATTGAGTAGATTCGTTTACAAGAAAGTCATATTTATTTAAATACAATGAGAGATCCATTATAATCGTATTTACGTGTGAGTTAAAATGTATCAAGAATGCCAAACATGAATTGTTAGACATTGTAATTGAATCAAGGATCAAAGGAATAAAGAACATTAGGTTTATTAAATAAACACGAAGCATTTATAAAATAATTTTTTTCATTGCTCTTTCAAAATATTGAAATACATAAATCATTTTACTTTATAATCAAAAATAAATAATAATACATAAAAAAACTATTCAATTATTGTTTTATAGAATACTGAGTAAACAATTGAATACAACAACGGTTTTATTGAAATGTTTTTTTGAAATTAAAGTTTTAAAAGGGAAATATTTGCTTCATATTGCAAAAAGGGATTAAAAATTGACTGAAACTTATTCGTTTATAGTTTTGCTTTCTTTGTTTTTTCCAACAATGTAATATAAATTGTATACGATTATATGATTTATATAACTTGTTAAGAAAATACTCTTACATATTTCAGATATTAAAAAAATTTGCAATAATATTTGTATTTGTATTTTCAACTGTATAGCTTATATGAGTTATTATTGTAACTTGGTTTGTTTATTCATCACGAATAATAATTTTAATTGTAAAATCATTAAAATTTACACAAAATCTCCGCCAAAGACAATTTTTATTTAGTATTATTACCTAGTTTAAATTGAAATAAAATTAATTTTAAATAAGAGAATTTTGTAAATCGAGGAAATTATAACTGAAGTAAAGAAGGAAGCGCTATTATTTTGAAAGTTCCAATAGTAATAATAAATTACCAATTTTGTAGATACAATAATTGCAAGGATTATTTTACCTTGTGCATTAAGAGAGTACGGTTGTGTGTTTTAGTGCTAGTAACATTGCATGAATGAAAGAGGTAAATCAACATTTTTCTGTTATCAATAAATTTATACTGAATTTTCCTTGACTTTTTAGCATTAATAGTGGGTAATTTATTTATTTGATAAGGTTTTAAATAAATAATGTTAAATATTTTATAAGATGTAATTTAATAAATAATTTAATTGCTCTGGTATCGAGTACAAAATTTGTGAAGTTTCGAATGAGACTTGAAAATTTAGTCATGAAATATTTTGAGATGTCGACTTAAATGCATATAGTGAGGATCAGGCCGGTTCCCATGACAGCTGTTTCAGCTTGTGAACAGCTCTGAAGTGTTCGGAGGGGTCACAAGATATATAGAGAAAAAGTCAAACTATGGAACAGAATACTGCTCCCTTGCTCGCTCAGTGTCCGTTACAAAGCTGTATCGAGAGAAGAAGATAATACGCCGCTGTTGGTTTTGAGTTTGATTGTTCTTGAAAGTCAATTAAAAAAATATTGTTCTAATGAATTATTAGTTGAAAATTTATCACTAGTTGAAAATTAATTGATTGCCCACAGTGTTAAAACATTTGAAAATATTGTGGCAAGTTTCGTTAACATTCGTAAATAGTGTCTATGTTATACAATAACTACTATTACTTTATTTTATTGACCATTCAATGAATAACTTACTCCTTTTGTTTAACAATGTGGATGTTTATTTAACAAGATATCAAAATTATTTCTTTTAAATACAAGTCTCTCCTTTAAGAATGAAATTAGAGCACTTTTACAATTAATTGTAATGTTTTATTTAATATAACTTGAAATTAAATTACTTTTATAATAAATCGAATCTAAATTAAAAACAAAAGAACTAATTATATATAATTTATTATGAAAAAAACTTGTTAGCTTTGGTTAAAGAGAGCCTGGCTGTTAAATATGCAATCCTAAACTAACTTAAAATTAAGTATTATATTTACTAAACTAACTTTCACAAATATTAATTTATCAACAGTTCAAATTCTGAATGTTGAATTTATAGTTTCTATTTTATTGATTGTTAAAAAAAAGTTATAAAGTTTACTGATTGAAATTGCTTTTACTGATGGAAAATGTGGATATAGATTAGCCAAATATTACCTTCACAAGATGAAATAAAATGGTAGTAAGGTTTTAAAAGAATTAGCTACCTTTATAATTAAATGGCTGCTTGCCCAATGTTTTTTGTAACAACTTGATGATAGTAAAATGTTTTTCAATGCTTATATTTTCACTTTTATGACAAATCTGTAAACAATATTTAAGACAAGTGAAATGTACATCTGAATTAGACCAAGTTTAGAAGAGAAGTGCCTTATTTTTTTTATACTTTTTTCATATCCTTTGGGCCACAATTGAAAACTGCCACTGCATTTTCCTCTACTATTTCCTCTACTCTTCTCTGTAAAGGCATGTTCGTTACTCACGTAAGCCTTAATTTTGTAAAATTTAATTTCATCCTCCGTTGTTTGGTTTGTTTTAGGTTTTTATAACTGTTTAAGCATATATCACACATTTAAATCACACCATGATGCAGAATGCAGGCCCACCAACAATTATTATGAAAATTACTTAGTGCGCGGGCTGCACTACAGACTGCGGCCCAGCGCCAGTGTGGTTGCAGGAAGGGTAATGTTGCCTGCACACTTTTTTGTAAGAATTGATTAGGCACCAACTTCTCACACCCATCAGGCAATATGGATGAAAGCGACAAAAGTGATGAAGAAATCGACGATGATAATGGTGGCTTATAAATAATTTTGGAAATTAGGAATTCTGTATATGAGAATATGTTATTTTATACATTACGAATGTATGTATTTACTATTCCAGACTATTTACTATGTATTTACTATGTATGTTGTTACTAGTACAGAATAAACAGATTTTTTAAATGAACGAACTTATTATTTCTCTTTACTTTGAAAATTGTATATTGTCTTCTTATTTTTATAAAAGGTTATGCTTATCCAGGGCTATAGAATACAAGGGCTGGACCAGTCTGCCAAGGAAAGCGTTCCCGCCACTGCCACTGTGATGACGTCACGGTGGTAAAACCTGCTCCATTACCAACGCTTCTTATAAGTATTTCTGCTCCAATAATTCCAATTTCCTAGCAAGGCTGTAACATTTTCATGATGCGCTCTTCTTTAGTTTTAGTATTGACACTACACAAAGCAATAAATAGACTGTAAACAATAATTAGTCTAAAGATATAAGCAGAAGACAGGGTTACAATAAAACTAACAAATTCGTAGGTAATAAATCGATGTAGTGTACTAATGTTAGCATACTTTTAATTTGATTCTCTGAAACATTTCTGAAAACTAAATACGAAATTGAACAAAATGTGCCACATTATTGAAAATAGTTGTATTTACTATAATAAACAACCAAAACTTGAATGTCATACTGCAGTTTAATAAAACACGTGTAATACTTATAAAATAAACACATAAAAGTTATAAATACTTACACATAATGAGTAGCTTATATATAATGACATAATAATACATGACATAATAATTACTGCTGAAATAAAATATTTAAAAAACTTTATAGAAATTTTCCATCCCTAGGCCTTAGGGAATAGTTAATTTAATAGTTGAATTTAAACAATTGAACTATTTAAATTTAAATTGATACTGAGCAATTTAATTTAGTCTAGAAGTTTAACTTAAAATTATGTTTTATTTTTGTCATCAATAATTTTATTACTCTAGGTTTAAATTTGATTATAATTATTTGTATATTAATTATATATTTATTTATATCTAATTATTCTGACAATTTTAAGTGCATTTTGCTAGTAAAGATTTTTTTTAAACATTTTAACTTAAAGCTGCAGAAGAAATTACTTGAGGATCTTGGTAACTTTTTAACATAAAGTAATCTCGCTTGCAACTGTTACATTAAATAAATAATATGTTTTAATGTTTATTTTAATTTGAAGCTGATTACTTAAAAATTATTATTTTAAAATTTTGAGTTATCAATAATTACCGGTACTCCAAGTTTAAATCTTATTATTATTTATATATTATACACATTTATTTATTTATATCTCATCATTCTGAAAATGTTTGTTTTAATGTATTTTGTTAGTAAAGGTGTTTCTTGGAATATTCAAGTAACGCTGCAAACAATATTAGCCTACTTGATAATCTTGGTAACATTTCATAAAGTAATCTCGTCTGCAACGGAACATTAAATAAATAAATACCTTGCTAAACATATAATTTAGGTAATTGTGTGTATTGTATAAAGAAATTCATGGAATGCCTCTTCGAGAAAATTATCATTGAATATGCGTCAAAGGGCGAAAATCTCGCGGAATTATATAACTTCTTTAAACACTTGTACTGAACAAAATAATTACTCAATATTAACCAAATTTGCTAAACATATAATTTAGGTAATTGTGTGTATTGTATAAAGAAATTCATGGAATTCCTCTTCGAGAAAATTAGCATTGAATATGCGTCAAAGGGCGAAAATCTCGCGGAATTGTATAACTTCTTTAAACACTTGTACTGAACAAAATAATTACTCAATATTAACCAAATTTGGTAAACATATAATTTAGTTGGTTGTGTGTATTGCATAATTTTTTAAAGAATTATCATCTGCAACGTTATATCAAATAACACGTGAGAGCTAAGGCGAACCGTGCTTACGCGGCGTGTCATGGTACCAGAGTGACGTCACATAGGAGAGGGGGCAAGAGGAAGGATGGAACAGTCGGCGAGCGTCAACATCAAAGAAGTGGACCAGCCCTTGTATTCTACAGCCCTGATGCTTATAACCCCCATCCCCCTGAGCCTCTCTGGTGCACTGGAGGCATTTTGCAAGACATGAAATAAATGCTCTAAAAACCCCCGAGAGGAAAATTTAACGTCTATATCGCAATTTCACAAATTTCTCTCTTCGAACCGGGGAGATTTCGTATGGTCAGAAATGATATCAGCGCCCCTAAAAAGCCCCAAGTACCGATTTTCACGGCTTTTCGTCCATTTTTATATTTAAAAAAAATATATGGTATGCAACACTTTATGCACCCACGATGCATTTTCGCTTTTTCCCGCAACTGGTCATATGTAGACGTTTTACCTGGTATTTTTCTGAACGCGATGCAGTAACTGAATTAAAATTGGAGCTGTAATCAAAAATGTATTTATTTTGCATTACTTTGCCTGGTCTAGAAATTGAACAGAAAATAACAGCATAGATACAACTGATATGTTATATAATTGGACTTATGAGGAGAATTACAATTTATTTATGCTATTTTGTAATAACAGGTCATTTTTAATTCTACAATTCTAAATCCAATCCACATTGCCTGTCTTATCAGGGAGGCCACCAACTTTGTCATAGCCGTGATTGCCCTCTCAGGGTCTCCTAGTTTTAAGACATACCTCTCATTTTTATAGTAGAAATTTCATAATTGACTAAATAGTCCACATATTAGTTCCAGTTTAAATTTATACAAAATAGTCGATATAGTTTGGTTACGTAATAGACTTATTTTCAAAATCAATAGATAACATGTTAAAATACTATTTTTTTAAATATAGTTTTATAACACCAAGAAGACGGAAGTAGTTGGAAATATTCTTTAGGTTTTGCTATTAATAATTGTATTGTTATTAGAGTGATGTGGTTGAATTTATATTTTGTTTTATACCGGATTTATGCATATAAGTTTTTGTTCTGCTCCCAGTTTTAAATATATATAAAATGGAACATTAATTAGATGTTATTTTGGAAAAACTAAAAAAGTTAGTTGTATTTGTTAGAAACATAAATTTACAATACTGATACAAAATGTAAGGAGGAGTAAACTCATTAAAATAAGAAGTTGATGCCATTGGAAGGGCAGTGGAGATAAATATGGGCAAAGGAGATGCTGACAAAAAAAGTAAAAATATTGTAATTTTTGGTTTAAACATGGATAAAAATTTTAGGCGAATAAGTGAAAAAGTTCTTTAAGATTTAAAATATATCAAACCAGAAGGAAGTATGATATAGAAACTATTATTTATACTAATCAGGAGAAAGGAAAGAATGCTAGCCTGTTACTATAAGGCTAGCATCTCAACTGCTTAGAAATGATAAATTGAGAAATAAATATGCTTTAGTATATGGCAAGGGATTTAGTTATTTTAAAATTAAAGACATTTTTTCCGCAGAGGTAAGAAAAACAAGTGCAGAGTTGTTTAAATTTTTCGTGGAATACAAGAACAAATCACAGAATTTTAAGGAAAAACGATAAACTACTAAATAAAGGCAACTTCTTCTGAATAGTGAACTAAATGACAGAGAAGTGAAGAAATATTACACACGAAAGTAATATCGTCATATCTAAACCACACTTTCTTACTTGACTAGAGGAGAGACTATAGAAGGAGATTATATCAATTTGAGATTCAGTACAAACTGTGTACAGTAAGATTAGTAAATCAATATTTTCTGATATAGAGGATACGAATAAAGTAGATTAAAATAAATAAATAAAATCAATATACTACAATATTTTACAGTTAAATAGTTTGATGATTTAGTTTAATATAGCATATTGTAAGTGAACATTTATAATGCCCTATAGGTACTCTATCAGAATCCTTGCAATTTTATTGAAATAATATAAAGTATTAAAAACTCCTTATGGAATTTGTATTATCTCAATAAGAGTTAACAGAAAAAAACTAAGTTAATGATTTTCACATTTTTAAAACATTCGTTTAGGTTCATAATAACAGTAATTCTTCTAGAAAAAGTGAATTAAGTTTTAAAATGTTATTTATAAATTCTGCATTTCAATTCATGTGAACTAACGGTAATTTGTCCATTTCTAACTTGTATTGTCCATAACAGAGTTTAATTTTGTTATACAACTACTTTGTCTACTCACACAAGCTTGGCGTCAACAAAATGATAAATTGTCTGGTAGAAGATGTCAAAGCTAAGATGGGGAAGTTTTACTTACAACAAAGCACTTAAACTGATTGGATGGAATAGTTTAACTGCCTGTTTGGCAAATATTACTTTATAGCTTTAGTTTATAACATTAATTAACTTAAATTCCTACATCTGTTTTTCGGATGAATACCCAACGAAAAACTCACTTATCCACCCAAGAGAATTTTTACAACATTTACAGATTTTCTTCTCTCTCTCTCCCCCCTCTCTCCCCCTCTCTCTCCTCTCTCCCCCCTCTCTCTCTCTCATCTCTCTCCCTCTCTCTCTCCTTAATTCCTTTTAAATAATTTATTTAAATCAGTAAATATTTCTGTGTCCCAACGTCCTATGTCCTGTTAATATGTTTCTTGTTAGTGGTATGTCTGTTACTCTCTTAGCAGTGTTACTACACTAATTACATTTAGTAAAATAATCTTTAAAATTATCACCTATTTGAGGATTAATAGTTTTATTATAAATCACATTTATTCACTTAATACACAGACAACATATAACATCGTATTTTAATAAAGTTACGTTTTAAAAATAATAATAATTCTATAGTGTTTCATAACATTCTGTGTGTCCCAAGACGAACGCATAGTGTAAAATTAATAATACCATTGTTGTCAGTTCCAAGTTTGAATTTAGAAACAAAATACATTTGTATAAAACACATTTAGTTTACTTAAATCATGAAGAAGGTAATAGAAAAGGTTGACAAAGTAACGAGTTGTATAAACTAATTGTAATCTTAAAAGAAACTACAATTACCAAACAGGATCCGTAAACAGAAATAATTGAAAATATTATTGTAACGCATAACATAAACACAAAGAATGTTTGAAATATATGGTATAAAACTGTTTGGGCAGCTATAATTCCTTATATACTCTGCACAGTATAATTTACGTTTTTTTACAATATTATAGAGCTCCTGATCTTTATGCTAATGTTGACAAATCTAAGTCGATATTTCAATTTCAATTTGATGGGTCGTATCAGCAACTTTATGGACTGGTCTCCAAACTCCCAAGACTTACATTTTGTATATGTGGCTTTTTGGGAGAAAACGTGTTTTCTCACCCTAAATAAACTTAAGATAAATTAATGATTCCGATTGAAAATGAACAACTGTTGATATATCAGCCATTTTTCAAAATCGATTATGTTTCTTTTTGGTTTATTTGCTATTTTAAAGCGTTCATATTCAATTTAAATAAATTTGAAATGTGTATCAATCATAAATATTTACTGTTAGTATTCTTCTGTTATTTTATTTATTTATTTTACATAATAAAATACCCATGGTATCTCCAATGAAAAATTAATTTGTTATTGTTACACAAATAAAATCATTTTGATAATAACATGACATTACTTTATTACTTCGTAATTTGATTTTGGTTATACAAAATAAAAAAAACTAGAAGGTACTTTTATACCCAAGCGTCAAGTGTTGTAGGGTGTTTCATACGTATGTAATATTAATTTTGGCCCAGTCAAAATAGGAAATTATACGGTTTGAAATACCGAAGTTTTAAAATGTGTACTATTGTTTGTGAAGGTCTATTATTGAACATATCAAAAGTAATGATCGATAGTTGGTGAGCGGTGAAGGGGAGACAAAATATCTCGGAAAATATGGGTTCTATAAATAAAGTATGCATTATCAAAAATATAAATAATTTAACTATCTACAAAAATACATCTTATTTTTTTTCAGTAGAGCCAGTAGTTTAAGAGACATTCTTTTTCAAAAATTGACAAGTTGGATAGGCTAATTCAAATAACTTTAACTGGATTAATTATATTAGTGTATTTACATTAGATGTAAATTTTTTATAACAAATAGTTGTATATAGTGAATATATGATTAATATATTTTTTATTATAATAAGTAACTGTATATAATGATATACCGGGAGTTAAAATTAAAATTAAATCCAGCCGAAAACATACATTTTATAGAAAAACGTTTCAAACAAAGTCTTATAGTCTTTTGGGGGAATAGTTTCGTATGTTTTAAAATGAAATAGAGAAAATAATGTAGTAAACTGGAGAAGTGCAAGTTAGATTGAAACACAAAAACAATAATCCGCACCTCACAAAAAAAAAAAAAATCTAGTCGCTATTGTTTTTCTGATAAGTACTGTACATCCAAAGTGGTTTTATTATTTCTGTGGCAGCACTTGGAAATATAGTTACAGATAAGCAATATTAACTGAAATATTTTGAAATTTACGTGCCACAAAGTTTAATCGAAAGTAGTTTTTGTGTACAGAAATAAAAAGTGCGTTCAAATTATACCCCACACGGCAGTATCATACAGGAGTTATTTTTTTTACACAATTTTAAAATCATAGTATTATGCCTATATTTGATGAGTTCCGATTGGAACAGACGGTGGTAAAGATGCTTTTTATGTATAGTACAACATTTCATTAACTTCTTTATGTTAGGTAGAAAATCTACTGTGGCAGTCAGACATTCGTGGGATTAAATTAAAATAATTACTTCATTTGATTTTTTAAATGTACAAAATAACCTATCCTCCCATTTTTCTATAAATAAACTGCCCGAAGTATTATTTGTATTGAGTCAAAGAATATTGACAAACAAATTATTCTATCGTTTTTATTGCATTGTTTGAATGAAACATGACGTTGTTTTCTGACTGCGATGCTAAAAGTGATCAACAAAATTGAATTATTTAACTTTTGTGAAAACAGGTTTAAGATACGTCAACACATCTTAAACTACAGCGGAAAACTTTGTTGTGTGATTTATAATTGTACTAAATTTTAAAGCTGTATTTTTATGCGAGATCCTCTATTATGCATACAAATAATTGGCTCTAAATTAGTAAGTACTTAAATATGTTGCGATTGAAAGAAATGTTTGTTTGTTTAAAAAGTAAAGTAGTCTGTTAAATAGTTAACTGTGGTTAAACTGCAAACAATGATAAAAACATTTTGGTTACCTTGAACTGTTCTGCAGTATTTATTTGTACTACTATATTAACTGTACTTATTTGATAATTTTGATATTATATTTTTGTATTGTATATTGCGTACACGGACAATGTACATAATTACCTGAAATGAACTTTGATATGATATTTGATATGATATTTCTTTTGAATATCTTCTGCAAAATGGCATACATGCTATTTTCTAATAATTACTTTGTATATATATTTACAGCAGGATTTATATTTATATTTACTTTATATTTATATATATATATAGCAGGATTTTTCTCCCGCTATTGCTTTGTCCCGTAGGACTAAAATGGAAAGAACTTTAGTAAAAATTAGTTAACAGACTTTTTAAACTTGTAACAAAAGTTGGAATTTAATTTAATTTGTTAAAACAAAATGTAGGTGTAAATAGTTATAACTTTAATTTATAAACAACATAGAACAAAAAGTATCCACATACAACTTCTTTCTTGTGTAAGTACAACGAAAGTTGACAACTGGACATTGTAATTTTCAATCTAATCCATTTTAAGATTTATTATTTACATGTCGAGAGAAAGTTATAAAACTGAACTTTATTTTAGTATTTGTAATAGCACATTAGTTAGATTTAATACAAATACTTTTTGCAGTTACCAGTCAGAGACTTTTGGTAAACATCTATCTAGTTTATCGTTTAATGGTTATTACATACCAAAACAATAATCAACATATAAGGTGTAGTAAAGTTATGATCTCCATATATTATTTTATAGACACGTTAACTGCCTAATTTCGTACAAATTACTTCTACACTGATACAACAAATATACAGATATAAAGTATAGATCAAGTTTGTTAAACAATACAGTAAGAATAAACAAATATTGATAGGTTTTTAAATACTAATATATCACCTAAGAGTATTACACAACATATGTTTGATAAGGGTTTTTTTTAATACCAACTATCAGTCACGAGGGTGTAAATGGAAACATACAAATGCAAACTTATTTTAGTAGGTACAGTATGAAATGAGATCAGAGATCTTGTAAAAGTAATACATATTAAATAAAACTTTCCTGAAACAATTTTGATAAAATCAACTATTCGTGCAAAGGGAGGGAAAAATAAAGCCGAATTAAAAAAAAATAATAATTTAATCATAGTTGCAACCACAAATCAGTTAAACATTTTTGTAAATCTTCTAAATACTATCTAAAAGTTTTGACGAGAGCGAAATTTTTTGAATTCCTAGCTTATTTGGGTAATTAAAAACTTCACAATTTAAATAATCCAATAAGCGGAGCCAAAAGGTATTCATTAAATTAAAATAGAAAATATATTTTCTCTTTGATATGCAAATTGACTATCGTGACTTATTAATGTAACGTTGAAACTGTCAATAGCTCGATAAAAGTTATCGGCAATTGCGAAATTATAAAGTTAATGTAGAAGTTAAGTTTAAATCTATGTATCTAACATATAATATAAAACATTTAAAAACCTAATTTAAAAAAAAAGGAATTTATGAAAATTATTTATACACTGAACCTAAGTTAGGACAAAATATTCAAAATTAAACTCTTTTATTATTTACAAACACCATATGTTCTGCTGATAATTTTTAAAGGCATATTATTATTCTATTTTGTATACGGCTCTTATCTTGAATTTAAATACATAGTTTTATTTTATTGTGATAACATAAGGTTATTATTAATTCTATTGGTTTTAGGGTTTTATCTAGTTTGTTGTTGTGATTAATTTACTTCCATTAACCAACCACTCCACAACTCCCCTATTTTAATTATTCACACTCCACTGCATCGTTTCACCAAATTCCTGCCGGATATCCGCAGCTTCTTGCTACGTCGGAAGTGTAATATTACAAATTAACAACTGCGTAATACCATGTTGTACAGTCACTGCTTTAATGCTGTTATACTCGTATATCATATCGTTAAACTGTGTGTTTCAAAAGAAAGTTAACATTTGAAATTTGGAAACATAGTCTGTCCGAACGGGATTGGCCGGCAGAAGTTAATACATAAAATAAATATAAACACAACCTTTTATCAATACATTCATTTATAGGCATTTGGAATCATTCGTACAAGATATAAACATATTCGACAATTAATTTCTTCATTGTAATGTTAATAACTTCTAAATAATTTTAACGTATATAAATAAAACATTTTAACAAATAGTTTTGTTTTGTTAACCTACAGAATTATAATTCTTATTGTAGTTGTACACATTTACTAGTTAAATTACAAATACCCGACAACGCTCTAACCACTAAATGCAAATCAGGTTACATTCATACATAACAAAAATATGTATCATATGTAATAATGATTCGGGATCCTGAAAATCAGGATGACGACAGCACAAGGTTCAAACAGTCCGTCGAAAACGGACATCCCGATTTCCAACGGATGGTGTTGCAGCACTGCAGGATCCCGAGAAACGGGAAACAGATACAAAACACGTGCATTTTCTAGTGTGCGTTCAGACAGTCATGTTATTCGGGTCCGTTGCATTGCTTCTTGTTGTGTTTTGTCAACACCAAAATGTTTGATATGGACAAACTAATAGAAAATGTACATGGAAACCCACCCCACATTCATGTCCATGTTAGTAGACATTCCTAGTGACAGTGATTGTAATAATGATTGTAAAAAAATATATAAATTTACTGAGATTATAAATATAGTTTTAATTTAAAATTATACTGAACATATCGTCAATAAAAATAAATTTTAACTAAACACATATATTCGATTTAGATGAAATTTGATATACGTATAAACAATATATGTATACATACAATATAATATTCTTTATTGTAATTATAGCCATATCCCATTGCTATTATATGTAATATTATTATTTATACTTTCTTTAGCAATCCTTTTAGAAGTCTTTATATCGTTTACATTTGTTTCACCTTTTCATTTTCAGGTATCTTCAGAACGAATACACAAAAAACACTTCTCACAATTACACTTATAAACAGAGATTAATATGATATTTAACACAAAAAAAAATAAAAAAATAAAGACACAAAATAGATAGACATAAAGCGTGATATGATAGACTTGTTTACAGTCGCATACTGTGACTTAAATAAATTTAACAAGTGTTTTAAATGTTTTACCACGTGTCGTTTTGTGTTTTTATTTATTATGTTTTTTATTTATTTATGTGTTAAATACCAAATTAATCTCTGTTTATAAGTGTAATTTTGTGAGACGTGTTTTTTGTGTAGGCCTATTCGTTCCGATGATGCCTGTAAATGAAAAGGTGAAACAGCTGTAAACGATATAAAGACTGCTAAAAGGATTGTTAAGGCAATTATAAATAATAATATTACAATATAAAACATTGATAGTATTACTATAACATTTAAATAAACAGGCCAGTAACTTTACTCTACTGCTATCAACAAAGTTACCACCCAACCTAAATGCGAGATTGCGAATAATCTACAATGGCTTAGGTTAAGTATTGCAATGCATAGTGATTTTGAATCATATAATTATTAATAATAATTTCCAAAAATATAAAATAAAACTGAAAAATAGATTTTTACCGTACAATTAGTCGATGTTAATTTTTTGATATGCCAAGCCATTTCGGTCGTGTTGCAAGTACATTTTCAAAAATTCGCCAAATACAGTAATTTAAACCAATCCAAAAGTGTTACATACCTTTTTTGTATGGAAAGGTTCAAAGAATTCATATGTGCCAGTAAAAAATTGATTAATTATATTACAAAGTTATTAGCTCAAGAAACAAAAAATGTTCTAGTAACGAAAGAAAAAAGTTAAACTTTAGGCCTACATAAAAATTTGTAAACATTTTTTGTAATTTTTTAAAAATGTACAACAGTTTTGTAATTTAGTTCTAAATAGAACTATATAAAAATATATATCAATTTCAAATTCTTATTTTGAAAACACAAGTTTTTATGTTCCTACTAAGTGTAAAGTCCTAAACTGAATAATAATATAGGCAGTGTTCTAAGGGCGGGAGTGCGTTTTGCCGGGACCGTGTGCCGCAACAACTTGATCCCGAATTTCGGGATCCCGAGAAACCGGACCGTGTGGCCCCAGTCTTACATACCAGAACTCCATTATTTTTAAAGCCTATTCGTGATTTACTTAAACAAATTTTAAACAAAATAGTTCATTAAAATATAAAAGAGAAATGTTTATAGTGGCCTCCAGTATGATAGCAAAAGTTTGTAGGATTTAACCCTGAGGAATTCGTAATCCATGGTACAATGTCTTCCAAAAAATGTATTAGACTTTTCATTTTATAAGTATTAAAACATAAAACTATTTTGTTTGTTAAGTATAGAGTTATTAGGTTGAACATGAATGTCTACTTTTTAGTAATATGGTTTGCATTAATTACATTTTCATTGTTTAATTTTAAACGTTTAATATTAGTAGGCCTATACACATATATATAATATATATTTATATATATATATATATATATATATGTAGGAAATAATTTTGAATTAAAAAATTTTTGTTTCTAATGTTACGTAACTATTACGTAAATGCATTAAATATTCCAACATTTTCTTTCTACTTATTTGTCTTTAAATTATATGTGGAGAAAATTATCGACACTATTATATTTGTTATAGCTTATATACGTAAGAAATATGTAGAAAGTTTCTTTACCTTTTATATTTGTATAATTTAGTATTTTATGCAGTCATTTAACTATTAATCAATATTTTTTACTGAAATCTTTACGAAATAAAAACAAAACTGTTAATAAAATAGACATTTTTAGAAAACAGTATTAACCATTATTAAGGATATTATTATTTTCAATAATTAGTTGCTTTACTATTTTTCGATCATATATTATGTGTAACATTATTAAAAGGAATTTAAACATTTAGTTTCATTTCCTACGTTTACAGAAATAGTATAGGTTACTTTTCTTTACTAAAAATCATGTGATATTGACACTCTACGACGACTTTCGTTTGCACAAGATACACTTTCTTGCGTACTACATTTGCAATAAGGATGTCTCTCACTAAAGTCTAGTATAGTTCCTTTATTTTTGATAGATGATAAAAAAATAAAGCTTCACGACGTGAGCTGACTACTACCGTATTGGGTGATTTATGATTCTTTAGTTTCGTTACAGAAACGATTTAATTTATGAAACGAATACCCAACAAGCAGTTGCACGTACAACATATATTTAAATAATATATGATGTTAGTAACTAAATAAAATTCATTATTAGGACAAGATATTGTAACCAAATAAACAAATCTTTTCTAGTTGCTCTTATCTAAAATAAAATACTGCAGTATTATTTTATAACTCAAATAAAAAAATATAAATTACGTGTTCTTGCAATTTTTATACTAATCAGCTATAAACTAAATTTGTAGAGGCAAAAGGAAAGAATTATTTAAGACTTTATGCAATTCAGTCAAGGGAATCACTCAAGAATTAATTATAATAATATTTATATTTTTTTAACTAGGTACCAGTATTTTATTAAATTTTGTAAAAAATCAATGGCCTAAAATTTAATGTAAAACCCTTTCCAGTCAACTGGGTCCAATTGGACCCATTAAAAATTCCAGCTCTATCCTGTTAGTTTGTGTACATAACCTTGACCTGATTTGTTTTGTTTCTGTAGTGGCTACCCTGATCGCGATCTTGTCTGCAAGACTTAGTACGTAATTGTTTATAATACTCGTGTACAGTCAGCTGATAAGAATTGTGTTAGTTAATTTCAACAGTATTTTTATCAAAAGTAAGTAAACAACGTTAAATTTTATTAACTAAATTAGTTCTTTGTTGGAACACATCCTGCAGTTTAATTGTGTTATACAATTCATTGATAGTTCGTCCGTTACTTTTCTTTTTTTAAATGAAAACAATGTTGGTTCCATGTGGCCACTTTGAGCATTGGTGGTAAATTAGACCAATGTAACCTAAACATGTGAAGTCCATAGTTTTTACTGATGCTTTCAAATAATTTATAAATTATTGATTAGTGGATATTAATATTTATTTAATATTATATTTAGTGGATAAATTAATAATTTCCTTTTAAAGAACGTAGCATATTAAAACAATATAATAAAAACAAACCCCATATGTGGGGCATTAAAGTGTTAGACCTTTCTGGTCATAGTGGTTTTTTACATGATTTTGAAATTTACATTGGTAAGGGTACAAATACCACTTCCAGTGGACTTGGATTGAGTGGAGATGTGTTGATGCTCTTGGCAGACAATTACAACTGGTTTGCATCACATGGCCTACTAATAAATTTGAAAGATGTTGGTTTGTGGGATGTCTGTACAGCAAGGACAAATCGAATCGCGAACTGTATATTCAAAACTAGGGGAGAACCCTGCGTGCTTCGCACGCCAACCCCCAATGGAACCTTCTAAAAACATATGTTATATTTTATTTATAATAAAGTGTATTTTTAATAATAACCTCAAAACTAAGATGGTAAATAATGTTAAATGTTCAAATTAAATTATTTCTTATATTTTATAACAGCAGTTATAATAATGGTTAAAAGAACCAGCAAGGCTCAGATCTACACTTTAAAACCCTAACCTAAAAGCTTTTTTTTTTTTTTTTTTT
>JAGFPH010002250.1:86860-135296 GCA_018207615.1 Philaenus spumarius | reverse complement strand
ACACAAACAAACAAACAAACTTTACCTCTTTATAATATGAGTATAGACAAATAACCAATTAAACAATTTAGGAAGAGGGTAAAAACAATGGAAGTAAAAACAGATGTGTGCACCAATATAGTAGCAATTATGTGGTATGACAACAAGAGAGGATGTGAGCCAACTGAATTTGTGTTAGAAGGTGGTCGCTAAAAGATAAAAACATTATGTAATGGTTCAGATTATGGGTGACTCAGACCTGCTAGATATTTTGGTGGGACTATATAGAATTGATATAAAAACCCAACGATTCTATCTCAGAATAATCTTTCATTTTGTTAATATTTGTACTGTAAATTTATTTGTTTTATATAGAAGACATCGTTTGCAGAAAAAATGAAACCATGTATCATTGTTAAAGTTTCGACTGGATATTGCACATGCTCTTCTTCAAGCAGGTAACGTAAAACAAAACAAACTGGCAGACCTTCGAGAAGTTTCTCAACAGAACCACCTCCAGTAAGATTACGAACCGGACGTTGATAAGTACAAGATCTAAGATTGGGCACTGGCCTGAACATATAAAGACAAAGCAACGCAGCAAACTGTGTGTAAAGAATAGTCACGAGTGAAATGTATGAAATGCAATGTTGCATTGTGCCATAATTTGAATAATAATTGTTTTTTAAAATTTGATAATAATTGAAAACCCAGGAAATATTCGAAAACTTCAACGTTTAATTAAAAAAAATAAATTCCAAAAATATTTTAATAATGTGTGTTAGTAAAATATTTGATTTTAGGTGACATTTTCTATCAATATTTTAATAAATTATGTAAATAAAGGTAGATTTCATAAATGTACTATTATAACCACCTTACCACAGCCTTATATTATACGAGTATAAGAAATTTGTACTCACAGTACAACGTCTCGTGGTCTAATTACTCACCTTGTAAAGGCTTCAGCGTTTTCAAAAACACTCTGTTTCCATCATCAGGCCGTACAATAACCGTCAAATCGCTCAATTGAGGACGTTACACAAGTATAAAACCATTAAAAAACACAACACACAAACGTTAATAACGCGTACATATTATTTTGGACAATATAACGCTTGGGGTACCGTTAACGGGCAAATCTAGACTGCGGAAATAGGTAGTTGTCATTGAGAATACCTTTCCTCTCTATTATCAGTCGTGGCGGTACGGCACGATATTTATTTATAAAATGTTGGCTGTCCTTAATGCGACGTCGTAAATTAAATTTGATTTAAAAGATAGTTTGTCATTACGGACATTTATAGGATCTATTTTTACACCTTTATAGATCTCGAACTCTTCCACGGAATCCATGTACCTACTTTTTTTACAAAAGTGTAATATTTTCTGGTTATTGTGGATATCAGTATATTTATGGTCCATATCGATAAGATGTTCACCGAAAGCAGAGTTTGTGGATAGGGTCCTATTAGGCCAGTGTTCCTTAATTATTGTTTTGAAAGAGCAGGCTTTCTGTACTATATAAAATTCAGGCATTCGCTAAAAGTAATTTTGTACAAGCCAGTCTTGTCATGCTTGCCACTTACGTAGGCCTATTTATGGGTTTATTAAAAAAAATAATAATAATTTATTAGAGGTATTAAAAGCAACGATAATGTTCTCTTTTGATAATTCATATTTTAATGTATGGCTTAACGCTGATCCGTATTCCGTGGAAACGTAAATTTGTTTTTTCTTAATAATGGCTTTCTTATTTTTATGTTTAATGATGAGCTTGTCAGTGACTGAGCTGGTGCATCCATTTGAAACGGCAATGTACTTAATATTATCCTCTTCCTCCTCGTACTTCACCTTGTCTAAAGGCACTGAGACTAACCTGTGAACGAAACTATTGTAAGCTGCCATTTTTATATTATGAGAAGAAGCGTGCATAGTCTGGTTTGTTGTGGTAGGTTTTCTATAGATGTTGAAATTTAAATTATTATTTACTTTTGAAATAGAAAGTTCTAAAAATTTTAAGTTGTTATTGGTTTCCTCTTCTAGTGTGAATTGGAGTTTCGGATGCATTGTGTTTAAAAATTTAAGGAGAGTTTATAATTGTCTAGTGTTGCCATTGAAAAGTATAATAGTGTCCTCCACGTATCTGTAATAGAATACTATTTAAGAACTATTTTGATTCTTTTAAGACCAGAGATATTCGTTTTCAATTTGCTTCAAGAATAAATCTGCGAGAATACCAGATAAAGGGGATCCCATAGATGTAAACTTTTTATTGAATGTAAAATAGTTTTGTTTTAAAACAATTTCAGTTAGGGAGACGAATTCATTTATAGCTTCATTCGTTAATGAAAAGTTCTCAACCAGGTTATCCTTAAAAATGGTGATAGTAGCGCAGGTTGGAACGTTTGTGTACAAATTAACCAAGTCAAATGATGCTAATTTGTGGCTTTCTTAAAGTTTTAATTCCTAAATCTGATCAATGAGGTCCATGCTGTTTATTAGGCTCATACTGTTTTTAAACACCGTTTCATTCCTAATTAGTCTGTCTAATTTCTTTGCAACGATGTAGACCGGTGAAGGTGTGAAATTTACCAGTGGTCGAATTGGCATATTAGGCTTGTGTATTTTTGCTAAACCCCTTAGAACAGGGAGATTTAAAGGAACACTTTCTTAAAAGAAGCCTATCCACAAACTCTGCTATCGGTGAACAGTTTATCGATATGGACCATAAGTACACTGATATGAACAATAACCTGGAAGTATTACACTTTTGTAAAAAATTAGGTACATGGATTCCGTGGAACAGTTCGAGATCTATAAAGGTGTAAACATGGATCCTATCAATGTCTTTAATGACAAACTATCTTTTAA
Organism: Philaenus spumarius; assembly: GCA_018207615.1. Taxonomy (NCBI): domain Eukaryota; kingdom Metazoa; phylum Arthropoda; class Insecta; order Hemiptera; family Aphrophoridae; genus Philaenus; species Philaenus spumarius. Next base: position 132,443 of record JAGFPH010002250.1, on the reverse strand, counting down.
ATCCAATTTAATTTACGACATCGCATTAAGGACAGCCAACATTTATAAACAAACATCGTGTCGCTCCGCTACGACAGATAATAGAGAGGGGGGGTATTCTCAATGACAACTACCTATTTCCGCAATCTAGATTTGCCCGTTACCGGTACCCCAAGCTATATTTTGGCCAAAATAATATGTACGTGTTATTAACGTTTGTGTGTTGTGTTTTTTAATGGTTTTATACTTGTGTGACGACCTTGATTGAGCGATTTGACTGTTTTTGTACGGCCTGATGATGAAAACATAGTGTTTTTGAAAACGCTGAAACCTTTACAAGGTGAGTAATTAGACCACGAGACGTTGTACTATAAGAACAAATAAACTACTATAAAAGCGAGTGTACGTACGAGCGTACGTGGAGTAACATTTATATAAGAAACTAGGGAGACCACTGCGTGCTCCGCACCCCAACCCCCAATGGAACCTTCTAAAAACCTATGTTATGTTTTATTTATAATAAAGGTGTAGTATTAATAATAACCTCAAAACTAAGATGGTAAATAATATTAAATATTCAAACCAAATTATTTCTTATATTTTATAACAGCAGTTAATAATGGTTAAAAGAACCAGCAAGGCTCAGGTCTACACTTTAAAACTCTAACCTAAAAGGTGGAAGTACAAAAATAATGGCTTCAAATTTTGAAATCAGCTGTTAATGGAAATATTGAAGCAGCTATGTTATCTGTTATTTTATTCAATTGGTTGCTATGGTAATAAATGTAAATACATGTGTTGATTTATCATTCTAGTCATAACCTAAGATTTTTTCCCGACTAAATTTACAAATATATTGAAATAAAAAAAGGTTTTACCGAAATGAATTATAGCCTATGTTACTCAGGGATAGTGTAGCTTTTTATTAGTAGAACTATTTTTCAATCGGTTCAGTAGTGCCAGAGATTACCCCCTACATACAAACAAACAAACAAACTTTACCTGTTTATAATATTAGTATAGATAAATATTCGTTTAACTTAATAATATAACAGCTGATTTCACCCATCATCTGCAATATGCAAACAAAACCTAGCGTAAATTATACTTTGGGGTTATGGTTACAACTTCAATCAATAATATAGAATATAATAATAATTACTTCTAAATCATTTGCTCTATCAATATAAAATAAAAGGCCATTAAAAGATATTATGTTTATCTTTATTTAAATATATATAATATTTTACATAAACATAACATCTTAACAAATGTTCCTACAGTTTTATATTACTTATAATTGTACACATTTACCGAGTAAAAATCCCCGTCTTCACAGTTAGGTAGGCCTAGATAAAGTGTGTTGTTTAAATAGTATTTTGTATAAATGATGTTTTTCTGATGTGTGTCTAATTAATCCGCCTGTGATTTTTCATGGGGATTTACTAGTTTCTTATGTAAAAGGTAAATTGCATTTCAACTATTAGTATGCAATTGCTATCTTGTATTATAATACCATTTAATTCCCACTTCGTCCATACCAACCCAATCCTGGGTTTTCCATAAAAAAACAATTTTCAATTAAAAAACAATTTTATTGAATTAATAACAAATTTTATACACGAAAAACATAAAATAAAATTAAAATTTTCTTCCGAAAACTTTTAAAAATCTGTATAAAGTGTTAATATGTTTTAAAGTAATGATCTGTAATATTATAAATAGATCTTATAGTTTCTTTCTAAGTATAAAATTTGCAATATACCATTAATTTTATCGTAGCTCGCAAAATGAATCGTGTATTTAGTGTCTCATACTATACATATTATGTTTTATTAAATATATTTTAGAGTAAAACTGCATTTTAGGATACACTGGATAAGTGTAACATTTGATTTTAAATAGGCAGGTATAACAAAACAAAAAAAAAATTTTTGAAGTGGTTTTATAATGTAATTTAAGATTCATCTATTATTATCAACATCATAATTGTTAGTTTTGTTGTACATTTATTTTAGTTTCACTATCCCCTTTACAAGTATAATTCTATGCTAGTAATTTCCTAATTGTGTCTATCTCGATGTTTATTTAATACTAGTATGATACATACGAAACTTGGTAATCATTTTTGTATTTGATGACTTTTTTGTGTTGTCAGTGACTCTCAAAAATAATTTTTTCAGACTCCAAAAACCTTCTTATTAAGATTTATTTGTAATTTTTAATTGCAGCCTACGTGAAGTTTTAATTTTTTTTTACATATTATTTTTTATTATGGTTTAAACGCCGAACATTCTAATGTAGCAATTTAAAAATGTGTACAGTTAAAAAGTAAGAATAGACAAATTTCGAAAGGTTTATAAAGTTAGAATGATGATCTTTTAAAATCTAAAGTATCACAAGAAATCTTTCAATTATCTTTTCTAACTAAGTTTATGTTATTAACAATACCACAATTGTTATATAAGTTAAAAGTTAAGTTTATAAGATTGACTTTACTCTGTAGAAAATTGAGGAAAAGTTGTCTTATTTCAGTAAAACCGTTATTCTCTTTTTATTACTCTAACGGAAGATATATGTGTTCAATAACGCCTCCCCAAGCTGAAACTTAAGAGAGTAGTACTTTAACTAAACCTTACATGCTCGACATTTCCATAAAATAGAAACTCGTATTTCTACTAATATTAATGCTTAATATTTTAGTTAAATAAAAATATATGTTTAAATATTATTTATAACCTCTAACTAAAATTACACAACACTTAAATGTTCCTAAAGTTTTGTATTTATTGATCATATAGTAAAATTGACATCCATTTTGTAGTTAACATGTTTGTATGTAATTGTAAAATTATAAGTTTAAAAAATTCAACATTAAGGTAACATAAGGTTACCTTAAATTAGTAAATAAGGTTTACTAATTTAGAAATATTGGGCTTTTACTTTGAAGAAGTTGACCATAATGTCGTTGTTAAATAATAAAATACAAAATCAGTATTACCAATATTAATAAAATTTTATATGATTTAATAATTTTCAATGGACGCTTTGGTGAAATTAAAAATGTTATCAACTATTAAAAATCATACAATTTGTGTTTGATTTGATCTACCCTCTTATAAACATGATGATTCAACGTAGGTCGATTATCAAAATATTTATATATCAAATATTATTATGTGGAACACGTTTGTTATTAAGGTACAGTCCATAGCTTGCATCTATGTGCAGCAATGAAAAGATTCAGTGCTGACGGATTTTCTTTTGCTTCAATTTGTGATTGACTTATAAAAATAAGAAAATATCACAGTATGATCACTAAATTTAGCTATTGTCGTTTTATTTAAAGTTGGTATATGCGCTGTGTATAACAGGTTTATAATTAAATAGAAACTGGTTATCAGGAATAACTATATGTGGTTCACTTTTTTAAATCATTCTGTCCCAGATTTTAGATTATGTAGGAAACAGAGATAATGGTTGGTATGATGTTATTTCCTCTACTGACTTGCCTGGATTAACATCAAAAGCCTAATAATTTTTGCAGCCTTAAAAAATCCGGCAAAAATTAGAGTTTAAAACAATCGTTAAAAAGTTTTAAAACAAACATGATACCTTTCCTGGACAAATTCTTAAGTATTAACTGGACTATAACTAATTTGATTTTATCAATATCACTTTTCTTGGCACTTTTCTTGAATTTAACTTATTTATTCACTGAACAAATAAAAATGGTGTTGCTGGTTCAACAAGTAAATCAATGTAAACATTATAAAATGAAGACTGATACCCCTTCGGTAGAAAAACTTCATAAAAGTGTTGGGCAAACAATTAGTTTCGTCATCTCGTCGTATCCACCTCGCAGTTATATCTCTGTTTAGATATATCTCACAAATAAACTTTGTGAATCTTTTCACAAATAATAAAAGTCAGTGTCTGCATCATGTGACAGACCTTCCAAGTATCTTTCGTAACTATTCCTCTATATTTATTCTGGTTTCGTATGACTTTAGCTGGTTACTTATTCTAATAACTTTATTCTTGCCTTCAGGATTTCTTGATTTGTGTCTGATACAAAGTGCATGTGTTCTTTCTTTAATTTCAATATGATAGCAAATGCTTCGTACCGAGAAGAGTTAAAGCCTGGAGTTGATTGTATAGCATCCTAGAGAATAGTTTCAACACAATTATTTCATCATCATTCAGATCCTCTATAGTATTACATTAAGCTTTTAGGTTTGTTCTCTCATCTAATTTAATCATGAAATCATCCAACTAGTATTATATCGTATTCATTAATGTCGATAAAAACTATATTTACAGAAACATTACACTTGTTATATTTTTACTATAAAGAAATGCCCTTGTTCCATCTTGTATGTAGAACTTTTCATTTGTAAAATCTTAAAAGTGGGGAAAGACATAATTAAAACAATGAAAAAACTGCATGAATACTATCAGATATTATAAAAGTTCTTATTTTGTGAATCACTGTATAACTGATAAGAAGATATATTACAAAATAATTTAGTTTATATAATATGCAACATAAAACCTAGTTTGTAATATGACATTTTTATTTGACTAAAAGTTGCCTTTAATCCACATTTTAAGATGCCTTTAATGTTAAAGATATCAATGCCAAGTACGTTTAAATTTAAACATAAAAGCGTTTTCATTTTAATGTAATTCTTCAAAAGTTTAGAACAGTTATTTAGAACCATAACAGATATTTCAATATACAAAATTAGTACGTACAAAATGTAATAATTAAAATTTAAACAAAAAACTAACAACAAAGAATAGTATACATTTTAGAATATAAAATATATCTCGGCTAGTTAGTACATACTAATTTAGTTATTTTATAAACCTCTAAAGTAGTTTAAAATGTGTCTTTAGAATATAAAATTTATAATGTCATTTTAAATTAAATATTTTGTCCTTTAAGTCATAACGCGGTTTGAAATGCACATCTTTGGAAAAATGTCATGTTATGTATTTAAACAATTTGAATGAACCATGAAAGTAGTAGTTACTATCCCTAAATGTAAGAGTGGAGCATACTGTATGCACCCAGATAATTTTAGTTTCTCTTATTATTTGTGTTTGCTCTGAGTGCAGTTAATCTCATAGCATTTTATTCTATGCACACATTTTATAAAGTCTTGTATTGTGACCTTGAAAGTGGTGTATTGTCTTTATCTTAAAAAGTTACCTTGGATACGGAAAACCTCACGTTTCCAAACGATTACAACTGCTTCCCGTAAATCAAGTCGTTGCCACATTCAACTGTGGTATTGTTCAGTGGTTCTGCATACAAATTGTCTTATCTAACAAAGGGGTTTTTTTTAACTTCCCGCTACCAATAAAGGGAAGTTATTGATTTCGGTCCGATTTTCGAAAGTCGAGTTTTCATTAAATCTCCACGTTTTGAGGTCCCAGGAAGCCATTCTGACTATTCCCGCCGAGGTGTCCGACCGTGTGTGTGTGTGTGTGTGGGGGTGTGTGTGGGTGTGTGTGTGTGTGTGTGTGGATGTATGTGTGTAGATAAATTTTTGTCGCACAGTTTCTCAAAAACGAATCAACCGATTGAATTCTACGACATGTCATTCGAAAGGGTGTATCAAAACTTAGATCTGATTAGATTTGAGAGTTAATCCATCGAGCCAATCCGAAGAAATTTAAAAAAATAACCTAATTTTTTTTTGGAATTTTTATGTTTTTTAAAAATAACTTTAAAGCGTGCGAAAAAATCATAATAAAACCATGTATACATTTTTTGTGCTTAAAAAACTGCGTCGACTGCTTTTTTGAAAATGAAAATCGGACGACACATTCAAAAGTTATCGTTGTTTAAAAATTCACACATTTTTTTTTTTTTGTATTTTTTGGTATTTTTTTAACATATCTTCCAGATTTCTCAACCAATCAATATAAACCTGTACATTTTCTTTTTGTGCTTTAAAAACTGCGTAGAATGCTTTTTTTAAAATGAAAATCGAACGACGCATTCAAAAGTTATCGTTGTTTAAAAATTCACAAATTTTCGTTTTTTGGTATTTTAACAAATAAACTCATTTTTAAGCATTTAAAATTCAAACTAAGTGGGAAGTTCTATGGTTGGCCTGCACGGTCAACCAATTACCAGATTTTTTCTTAGTGAAAATAGATGGTTTTGTTTGTCTATATTACATAAATTTAATACGATAGACTATATTTATTATTACATTTCTTTATAACCTAACGTCATTTTTACTGTTTCTGAACAAGGAAAATGAAACTCTAATGGTGTCATAAAGATGTAGTAATAATTATCCATAGTCCGAAAACAACTAAAAATAATTAAGATGCTTTTTGAGGTCGGTTGTCGTGACAAAAACTATTTGTTTAGGACATTCAATATTAAATGGAAGTGTAAATTTAATATTATAATGATCTGTATATTTTTAATATTGGCTATACATTGTTACTAAATTGTTAAACTTAAAACTTGCTGTCTTCCTTACAATCTTGTAAAATAATGAACAAACAAATTACTTTACTGCATTAAAGGAAAATAATAAATAATCAGGTAGATTCAAAAATATATTCAATATTTCGTGTACAAGAAATAACAAAATAACACACAAGGACTATCATTAAAATAATACAGTAAATTAAGAAAATATAATTTATTTGTAGAATTTATAGTGAATCCTATTTAAACCATAATATGTTTCACAGGCATTAAAAAATATAAAAAATATATATATGTATATAAAGAAGGTTATACAAAGTTATGAAAATAAAGTTTTTAATCGTTTGAGATTACGTTTGAAATAATGTTTGCCCATTACTTGCCCTGAAAACTAAACATTTGATCTGTTGTAATTGCATAATATTTATCTTTAAGTAAATCAAAACTAAACATATCTTTTTCTATCAAAATTACATTTGGAAACGTACAAAATATTACAGTGAGAAAAATACAAATTATAACAAGAGGGTTGTGGTCTTTAAAATTGTTAATATAATTTTGTAGCGATTATACAGTTAGTTATGTCGGACTCTTAAAAAGAATCATATTCTTCTTCTACATATTTTCATACTTATATTGTTTAAAATTTTAAACTTTTATTTCAATAATGTATACATTTATTTACTGTAATTGCCTTTATTTTCTAAAATGTAGAAAAAATTATTCAAAAAATACGCTTGCTGCAACTGCCTATTACAATCATTTGTAAAATACATCATACTATATTACTTGGAACCACCCTAGTTTATTCGTCATAATATAGTAAACAGTACAAACATAACTTTATTCTGCAAATTTCGAATCATATTTATTAGGCCTATATAACTACTAAATACAGTTATTTAACTTTAGGTTGGTAATCAACTGAAGTTCTGTAGTTTTTACATCTGTCAAACAGGATGATCCTAAAAAGAAAAAAACTATTTAAATTACTAAAAGTATGTGAATACCAAAGAATTTAAGTTACACTTAACATCTCATTAACAAATTAAACACATCACTCTGACATCAGTTAATATGGAAGTGTTACTCAGATGCCGAAAGGCCGTTAAATGAGTTCTTTGAAGGAATTCGACATCAACAGAGCTGTCCCAACCCACAACAAGAACCAACACAAATATTAAAAAAACAACTTTTGATACAATTGAACTTTTTACATGACATCACTATCAAGGTGTAAAAAACAACTATCCAGATTCTAGCCGTCAGCCGAAGAGTGCGCACTGAAAAAAATATGTTCCACACACTGTGTCTTTGAAATATGTGTACCCATTGTCAACGTGTTTTTTGTTCTCTATTTCTCTATGGTGTGATTATCTAATAATATTGTAAATAATTTTATGAGAGAAAGATTGATCTTAGTTCAAATATATTAAGTTTGATAAAAATGTAATAAATGATCTTATTAACCCAGAACATAAAAAAAAATACATTTATATTCGAATGTTTTATTTTATTTTGTTATTTGAGTGGTATAATCCTATAGGGTAACATAAGCTTCGTTTAAGCGTGATCCTACTACGGGTTCATTTAGTTATTTGAATAATACATTCTAGAATGGTAATGTCAAGACGATTTACTAATGCCTGTTGAATACTGATGCTGCTCCTGATGGTTGCTTCTGCCGATCCTTTCGTCGGGATTTTTCTATAAAATATTACAAGTTATACTAGATGTTGACGGTGATCCCGAAATATCTGCGTTTAACTTGCAAATAGTAGTCCTGACGTTATGTATGTTAAATATGTTCTTTACTTTGACTTTAATTGACTTGTACTCTAACTTTAATTATAAAAATAATAGGCTACACTATTGTTTAAAAGTTCTTACTGCGTAGTTTCGAGACTCAGAATCTAATGTGTAAACGTAGTTACTGCATCGTGCCTAAGAAAAGATTGTCAAAGTGCCTGGTGACTTCCTTTTAATTCCATGTCCTGGGAGATAAGTTCACCATCTCGTTAATTCTTAATAAACTACATTTCCTTTGATTATTCTTGCTGTATTTCTTTATTTTATGTAACTTTACCGTTTTCGTAACTTTCACCCGAATCTTAGTTAAGCTTCCGAATACCTAATGTTATTAGTGTAGTTAATAATTTGCATTTATTTATTTACCTAATAGTTATTTATGTATTTGGAGACATGTTGTAGATGTGAGTTTCTTTCTGCTAACTGTTGTACAAATGTAGGCTTGTCTAGTTTCTCTAAGGCGCATGAATGGACGCGTTTGACGATTATCACGTGACGTGGCACACCGCGTCTTTTTGTAACATACCTAAATTAATTTATTAGTGTATATTAGTTACGCGACGGTACGCAGGGCGACTCGGGTGGCATGCAGGCACATGGCACAATGGCAGTGACACAGTTTCTTGGGTCGTCTTACGCGTTCGTACTCTAACCCACTGTCACTCTACTGTCTAAAGGTTTTGTGGTCCAATTGAGCATTTTCCATTATATAATATTCAGAAGTAAGCCTCATTGGTTAATAAAAACATTAGTTAATAAAATGTAATTTATTCGAACAATAAAGTTGAATTGTCAATACAATAAATATATATGTTCACTAAATTTTATAGTAAAATATGTTTAGTTAATTAATGAAAAGTAAGTGAAAATAAATAAATAAAATAATAGTCTGGGAATTTTTATCGGTTCTTTAGGAATGTGGTAGTAAAAGCAGTATCTGGTATTTCTGAAGTAATTATACATTGTCCATGGGGTTTTCGTTTTTAAAGAAGTTATTAGTCAAGAAGTTTCTTGACTGTCGATGAATGCAGTAAACGCTCTTTTCCAGCAGCACAATATGAATCAGATTCTGAGCTTAGATCTAATAAACATAGTTTTATCCGTGAATCATTCATTTTCAACATTCTAACTATAAAATTTAGTAAAATTAAATTGTCTTAAGGGCTATAGTGGGGAGCAACTGCGTTTCCCATCGCGAAGTGAGTGGCGCGTTCGTATCATTCAGCTCGCGTCAGTCTTCTTTTTTTTTAATACCCATATGGAAAGAGCGGATTTTTTTTTTTTTTTTTTTTTTTTAAAATCAAAAAAAATTTATCATTTTGAAACTGAAAAAAAAAGATATAACCCAAGCTACAATAAATATCGCCCCTCAAACAATTAAGTTATGCCTTTCAAGCATCCCCCCCCCCCCCACCAAATGTATAGTAACAGCAATATATAACTTATTTCGAATATGATTAAATAATAGATATAAAGAAAACACATAGTATATGGAAATTTCAATCATCATTAACAAAACTTAGGAACAAATTAAAAGCGTAAAACATATACGGAATGGTAAATGACCTTCGTTCAGATCCTGGTCTTTGTTCACGTGTTTTCTCTTGTAACTGCAAATGTATTTAATAAGAAGGAAAATGTGGCTACTCGTTCGTTCACTGATCTGGCTTAACAATCACCGCTTCAACATAGCTTAAGTGCAGTGCAGTAAACTTATTTCCTAAAATTACAGACGAAAACATAAATCTTCCAGTGGGATCAAAAGTAAATAATAAATCTATATAATTATTAGGATTGTAAGATAATTGGACAAGAAAGACATATCCATAAAGAAGATAACATGTTTAGGTTTTCATTTGGAATGGGGTGATATTTATTATTGAGACTTATTGAATTATTATTAGTTCTTGGAAATTTTAATTAATTATTCAACCGTATAAGAGCAGATAGGACAGTCTAAGATGTCTGCAAGGGACGGAAAAGCACTAACTACTCTCCACATTATTACTTGTCCCAGAAGGGTCTCTTATGGTATTTTGTGCTGGGGTCATGTCTTTCTCATTAAGTTCTTAATAATACCAACCAATGTTATTTCCCCCCAGTAAACATAAGAGATGAATTTCCTTACATAATCATTTTTATAATCAGTCAATCTTGATTGGAATGACGTAAGGGCATTTAAAACTCAAAGTCAATTTTTAAATAGATATCGGAATCTTCATCGGTTTCTTGTGAGTTATCTTTATCATATTCTTTGTCATCTGAATCATTGTTATGTACATCTTCCTGCTGAGTGCCCTCATCATTATCAGATTCTTAAAGAACCATCATTATAAAAATGTATCATGCCTGAAAATTTTTTAGCATTTCTCCTGCAACTTTTCGATCGGCAAACCACCATTTATGGGGTTTGTAACTCCATAATTTTAAAACAAATCTACTCAAATCTGTGGTAGACTCATATAAGACGCTTAATTTCAATACTTTTAATAATATACACAATGCATGAGTTATATATTCTCACAAGCTTTGTAGAGTGTTTTGCATGCAAGGGTTGATCATAGGGTCTTTGGTACTTAAGAAATCTAATTTGTTTTTAACATTTTAGACATAGCACCTAACCAACGCAAGGATACCATGGTATTATTGTCATATGCATTACATTATGATCTCAATATTCCCATCTCATAAGTAATTGACGCATAAAATTTAAGTAATTGTCGCCGGTTTAATATTCTTATTTTTCAAAATATCTAGACACGGTGTGATCAATCTTCTATTTTGTCACGAGCAAAGCACATTCAGTTATTTCAAATTTTCAATTTATGGAGAAGCCATTAAAATCACACGTTACTTACAATATGTTGTGAGACAGCAAACATGTTATTATTTCTAAGATTTAAACCAAAAACTACAAAAAAAACTATTTTAATTATTTTCCTTAACATTTTTCAAGTGTATTCTTAAAAACAAATACCTTTTTTTAACTTGCTCTTAACAAATGTAAGAGCATATTATGATATGAGCATGTCTTTCTATATGATTCTTAATTGTAGAAAATGTATTTTCATTAATGATGTTCTATTAAATCATTTTCAAATTCGTTTCATTTTTTTTCTTTATTAAAATTTGTACAAAAAATAAATATAGTTATTAAGTTTTAGAGTAACGAACAAATACAATTTGAACATGTTTTGTTTAACTTTATAACTTTAAATACTAACTCTAAACATGAATTATATGTTTTACCTTTTCTTAATTTTGTAAATAACAATTATTCAAAAACTATTCTTAGTACTATTTATTTATTTAAGCTCAAATTGCTCCCTAAAATGTATTTATATTTACAGTTGGTGTATCTAAAACACAAACAATTCTAAAAATTTGTCATCGGATTTATATAAACCTAAATTACAAAGTCCTAAATTAGTATTAAGCACTTCTGTATCCAGAGATGCTTAAAAATGCACCGATGTATAGGCCTATCTGTAATATAATGCAATTTCAAAATAATTGTTTTATTTTTGGTTATGATAATTCTGTTTTACCATTTTGGAAGTCCGTACTTCAAAGAGACAAAAAAACTCTAATAAGATAACTTACTTGTCACTATAACCAAAAGTAATATTACTGTGCTCACCTCGGGATTTTCCCTTGGTTTTGGAATTTAAACATAAACTAATTCAACTTACATCTAGAAAAGAATGGCCATTCGTGGGCTGAATTAGAAGTTTAGAAAATTCTACTAGTCCTTTGACTTATAATTTAGAATTCACATCTTTATATTTAAAGTCAAAGACAAACAATAGATAAATAACCATTACGCTCAAAAGAAAGTGTGTCATTCATAATTTAATTTAGGTATAGGTTTATTATAAGAGTTATGTTATATCATTTTTGTTATTAGTATTTGTTTTATGGAAAAATATATTATTATCAAAATTTTAAATCTTATTGTGAACATTTTTTTAATCATAGAATCATGAATCATATTTTGGGTATGACACTAATCATAATCATTCGTCTCTGAGACTACTAAGGTTAAACAAATAAAATTTGAAAAACTTTACTTTTGTTAAAAACTTTGTTGTAGTAAAAATAAATAGTTTAATATTATTCAAATTTTGAGATGTTTTTGTATCCTAATTTTATTTTAAAGAATGATATTTACATAATTTCCCATAAAAGCTATACATACAAAGTGGGTTTTGCTCATATTTTTTATAATTTTTTTTAAACTTGATTTGAACAGTTTCAGTTTAAAGTACACTAATAGTTAATTATTCTATTAAGTTTTAATTCAAAACTATAAAAACACATTTTGAGTAATGTTAAAAGCAATGTAAAAGTTCACTAACACTAATCCTAACCATTCGTTTTTACAGACTTTGGAATGATAAATTTATAAAATTACCAAATAAAATATAGTTCTGCGAGGAATCGTCGCTGTCACTCACATATGGCAATTGTGGAGAATTAGAAGACCATGCCTACACCATTCCAAAATAGCTAAGAGAAAATACAAAATAAAAAAACAACTGTTTAATTATATATCACTTGTTCCGTGATAGCATATAAATATATACACTTCTCCCTTCCTGATTTCATTGTAGGTAACTTTTTTTTTGTAACAAGATATTTTCTCATAAATAAATGATTTTTGAATAGTCTTCTTTCAGTTTGTAAAAACGGTGTACGTTAACCTAAAACCGTTTGTTTACTAAATATTTCTCACGGGTTGGATATTACACGCATAAAATAATTACCTAGTCAATGAATGATGGTTTTAAAATCATCGACTCATTTCCTTGAGTGGTTGACTTACCGTAAATCCGGTCATTATGATGTTTTAAAGACTAAGAGTCTATTGAGTCAGGCTTTGTCATGATGCATATTGTATTCTAATTGCATAAGCTATAATACATTCATTCTTTTCTTACTTACTAATACAAGCATCTTTCTTTAACTACTTATACTTTGATACATGTGGCAGTAGACTAGGCTCCTTTGTTCGGTAATTGTATAACTACTCTAATTAACTGCTCTATTAAAAACATTAAGATATTTTTATGCACTTTAATTACTGAATCTATTGTAGATCGGTAAATATAAAAAACTTCATCTTGTCAGCGATTAAGGTAAACTTGACCTGATGACATTATTTCTGATACTAATTGTTCTGCTATACTGGAAACTGTATAAAATGCACATAAATTAACACACTCAACATAGTCAAAGTCAACCATAATTGTGTATCTATTTTTGGTACGCTTTGCATTCATCGGGAAAATGCGAAGATCGTCACAACTGTCGTTTTCAAAAAGCAGGCTACGTTTCAGTACATTTTAATTATATATATATGTTGCTCAGATTTTTCGCACAGAAGGATGTACTCAATCATTTATTTCGAAAATGATCTCTTATAATTATTTACTTTAATTGCTATTAATTTCTGAAGTAAAATTTTCTCCACATAAATCACCTACGTTTTTATTTGATACCATCACAGTAATAAAATTAGTTTTATTGGAGGAATGCAGTAAATTAAATTCATTCATCTTCTTCAAAGTTCTATAATTCAGTAGGAATTAAAGAGGATTACAATTTGCACAATGCCAATTTAATTTTGATTTGAGTAATTGCACAATATGTCTATATTTCACAATATCTTTATTGCATATGTTTATATTTCCGTATTACACGTGGTTTATAATGTACAATGTACATGCCTTTGTTGTTCCTTATTTACATTTTCATGCTTATATTGCACGTAACTATGTTGAAAGTATTATGCCTTACAAGTATGGCACGTTGTTTGAAATGAATATGCGTAATGCACAATGACAAATTGCAGGTTGTCTAAATTCAACAAGGCCAAATTGTACGTTGTCTAATTTCAACAAGGCCAAATTCTACGTTGTCTAAATTCAACAAGGCCAAATTGTACGTTGACTAAATTTAACAAGGCCAAATTGTACGTTGTCTAAATTCAACAATGCCAAATTGTACGTTGTCTAAATTCAACAAGGCCAAATTGTACGTTGTCTAAATTCAACAAGGTCAAATTGTACGTTGTATAAATTCAACAATGCCAAATTTCACGTTGTATAAATTCAACAAGACCAAATTCCACATTGTCTAAATTCAACAATGCCAAATTGTACGTTGTATAAATTCAACAATGGCAAATTGTACGTTATCTAAATTCAACAAGGCCAAATTCTACGTTGTCTAAATTCAACAAGGTCAAATTGCACGTTGTTTAAATTCAACAAGGCCAAATTGAACGTTGTCTAAATTCAACAACTCCAAATTGTACGTTGTCTAAATTCAACAATGTAATATTGCACGTTATCTAAATGCAACAAGGCCAAATTGTACGTAGGCCTACTATGAATTGCTTAAGTATATGCCCAAGTATTTAGTTACATGTGACCTAACTTGCACATTATTGTTTGTATTGCACATTATTGAATTCAATGCACAGTCTTAAGTTGCACGTTGTCATTACATTTTCAAGCAAGACTGAAGGAAGTGTAGTCAACCAAAGTAAGACCAAATGAAGAGTGTGAATAACATTTCTGATAAAGAAGCTGATTTGAATTATTTCAAGCATACGCCTCAAAGGTTCTAAAGCAGTAAAATACAGATCAAAATACGTGTTCAAAATAAGAAGTGATGACGTGACTTCTGTAATATCGATAAATATCAAATGCACGACACAAGTTAATACATATATTCAAAGAAATTTATTTCGTACAATTATATTCTGATCGCACTCCAGAAGAAAAACTACAAATTCATTGGTAAATCAATTTACTGTCAAGCTATTTATTCTAGGTGGTATTCCATACATAATATGTCGATTATATTGGCTCAGACATTTTTCGTAAATAATATGCATCTTGAATGGATACTTTAAGAAGTGTTTTTTTTAAATATTTTTTATATAACATTAAAGTTAGACTATATAACGGGATAAGAGTTAAGTATAAAGTAGGTATAACAGACTGAATTTATTTACCTGAAATGCATAATATAGTAAAAGCGTTTCATAGTGTTAAACTGCTGTGTAAAATACAGACAAAATTATTTTCAGAGCTTGTAGTAATGATAAATTACTACTCTGATGTACAGCAAATTTTCCTTGTGGTTTCCCCTCTCTTTCGATGTCACACACATCCATACATGACTCATATGTGTTTAGCTTAAATTACGCTCTTGGTTTTTGAAATGAAATTAATACTTAGGCATACAATTTTTAATTGTTAATCAAAAATAAATAACACACAAATAAAGAGTTTAGTTTTTCATAGTGGTGTTTACAATTTAGTAGTTAAATAAATGTCTTAATGAAGACAATATTGCCACAGTAATACTGCAAATAATTTAGCATTGAATAAACACTGCCAAGCGAAAATGCTATATTATAATATGACAGTAGACTTTTAAGTGTAAACGAGTCTGTTCTATTTTACACAACACTACTTATGCTGTTTGACTGAAAAAAAATTTAGCCTACACGTATACAACTACATCTTTCATGACCCATATATTATCAAACAAAAGGCCTAGATGCAATAGTTTGTAATTTAAAAAAATATATGAATAAAAAAAGCTGTATCTTTACATTTTCCTTGCTGCTATGTTATACAGCATGCATACAGCATGCATTTTTTGTTATATAAATATACATTATTTTATACAATATGTTTTTAAAATATATTTGCTGTATTTATTTACAGAAACAAGTTAGAATCTTTATAACCTATTAATAAATAAGCAGAACACTTTGTTTTGTTGGTACCACACATTTTTTAAAGATAGATGTACTATAGTGATTTATTTAATTAAAATGTTTGTTCATTATAATTTTAAATATAAATCCATGTTCTTCAATTTTTATTTTATCGTTTTGATTGACCTTTGTAGTATTATTACGTTGGATTCCCATCTTTTATTAATACCTTATTTTTTTATTTTGGTTAACACCGTATTTCTGTGATGATATAATCTCCTCATTTCTATTGATGTGAGATTATAAAACGTTTGAATTGGAAATATTTAACAAAATAAGAGGTATTAGTAATCCATAAGAGAAAATGTTTAATATTAAAAATGGTGCACAATTAATTACAGACGTTTTTGCAGATGTTCTAAAATGTGAACTTTGAGTTCTATAGCAACGCTTTAGCACAACTGCGGGGGAGGATGTTTCCATTTAAACATTTCCTTATTACAATAATTATGATATTTTACAATAGAAGCTCTTATAATGCAATTCAACCTATTTTCAAGTCAAAGAGTAGAACATAGTTTCATGTCAGAAGACAGGAAAATTATGTAAAATTCCTTTTTATTTACGGGTCCAAAAATGGGCAATTCCCTACCAGTTCGAATTAAAAACCTCTAAAGTTCGTAAAGCTCTAAAACTCTAAATAAGTTAGTAAATTAAAAAAGGAGATGTTAGACGTAGAAATTATCGGATGTCTAATATCATATTTACATTAAACAGAGACATATATTTTATAATATTTTTTACTACAAACATTTTTTATACAGTATTCCTGAACTGAATTTTGTTTATTTTGTTTTGTAGTTTTTTGCAGTAAACAGTTTATATGCGTTTATTTATTTATGCTTATATGCGTTTGAGATGAAGACAGTATACTATTGTTATACCTTATTTCTAAAATAAAGCAAAGGGATTAGGAGATTAAACGAAATATTGCCTATTATGATTATTAATGAAGAAATTCATGGGTAATATTAAATATATAATTTTAAAATTATATTTTCTAGTTAATAATTTCCAGTTCTCAATTTCGTCTTATTGATTATGAATTACATGACTTTGGCCACAGATAAATGAAACTATTCTTTTATCTGTGCTTTGGCTTAGCAATAAAATCTTGTTGAGCAGTAAATCTTAATCACTAACCATAAATTAAATATTGATATACCGGAATATGTATGTACAATTTACAGCGAGTTATATATAAAATGATTTAAAATTATTCGAATACAGTAGTACATAGTTTAGTAGGAAATTTAAGTAATGTGTGTTTATTAAAACAGTAATGTATTTAGGAAATGCTAACACTTAAAACATTATCCATACGACTTGATAAAAGATTACGTACAGCAATACATTTTGTCCTTTCCAAAAGGTATTTTTTAAAGCGTTATTTACATGATTCAAACCTTTGCAAGATAGTAACTAGTATGTGATTTTGATTTTATTTCTAACTTTGAGTTTGGGGCAGTAATGAATGCAATGTTTTGTTTGTGTTAACAGGAATTATAATTGTATCTATTCATTATAGGCCAGTCGGTAGAGGTAATTTTAGACAAAAAGTTCCAGTAATTTACAATACGGCTGATTTTTTTATAAGTACATTCAAGTATGTAGATCAACATAAAAAAAAGGTTACCAGTCTATCAATTTCCCAAAGTCGAAAAAAATCGATTATCATTTTTTTTTCGACTATCCTTAATATTTCGAGCTATGATGAAGATAGAGAAAAATAAAAAATACCACCGTGTAAGGGAGGTATTCTTCAATAAAAAAAGGTCATAGCCTATATATTTATATCCTCCGAGCAAAGTCCATAAAAAAAAATCAGCCATATTGCAAATTACTGGTAGTTTTAACCTATACCGACTGGGCTATTATATTATGTCTACATTATCTTCTATATTAGTACAATTCATCTAAATTACACATAACAAATATATACGGTAAACACTAGTTATTTTATTTTAGTCTCACTTTTTATCGTTATTTTTTATCACTTACAATGACTTAATCACATTACGATCTTTAATTTGTTTTACGTGTAAAAAAGCCATTATGATTGAATTTCTTGATTGTATTAAAACTAAATCTGTATGTAAGTTAAAACTATTCCTATTGTAACTTAATTTTTAAAATGACATTTATTAGAGCTCTAATTTCTTGCAAATAATGAAATAATAAATTTCTTAAATTTAATATTGTTGACCTTAATATATACACATGTAAATTAAACGAAGAAAAAGCTGAAAAAATACCGTTCTCGTTACAATGCTTATTTGTTTCACTCAAGAAAAACTACACTTTAGAAGTAGGTATCATTTAGTTAAGAAAATTCTTAAGAAATTTTTTCTGATACAGATTAATCAGTTTTTTTCAGTAATGATTAGTACTTATAAATTACATTGCTATAAAATTGATGTACTAAATACTATTTTATTATTTCGTTTAATGTTTGGTTATTACTACATCTAATTAACCAATAATATTTTTAATACATTTTTTAGTAATTTATGTACTGAAATATTAGTTTTATCGAAAATGTTCATGATTATCTAAAATTAATTTGATAATAATCCTGTTTACTGACATTAAAAAAGTCACACCATTCCGTTTAAAAAATGAATGTTATTGAAAAAAAGGAAATTAAAATTATAACAGAATCTACGGTTTATAAATGAACAACAAATTTATCAAGAAGTTATACGAGTACTGTGAACCGCCGTTTAATTATCTCCTTTACTAATATAATAATAATGTAATTAAAAAAGTTGTATTAAAAGTCATGTATATTAATAATATTTCAAATAAAAGCATTACCAATATTTTTGCTACAATTTTATATTGATGATGTTAATTTTTAAGTGAGATATGTACCTGAAATACAAGACTACATCAAAAACTATATCTGAACGAAATTTAATGAATTTCGGTTTATATTGCTTTCAGAAACTTATTCGTGAATGAAAAAGATACTAATTATACAGTTTCAAAAGAAAATCAAGTCTTTTATATTCAATATAAACTTACATTTTGTACAAAATGTATCAACCTGCTTAAAAGTAGTTTTAAGATTTTAAAACTACTTTTGTTCGTCAGATTTCACTATACGAAGTTATAGTGCCTAAAAATAACACTATACATTATTTATATATTTTATAAAATAATATACAATCTAAAAGTAGTAATTGAATTTATCATTTTAAATACTAAAATATTTTAGGAAAAACCTGTTTAAATTCTAAACTGAAAAAATGTAAAACAAAAAAAAACATTGATTTGGCATAGATAAAAAACAAAGAGCCTACTTGGAATTCGTGAATGCCATAAATCAGATCAAAGGAATTTCAACTTAATAGTTTATCGGTTTATTTTTGAATTCAAATGAACACTTAAGGGTTAAACCTTGCAATTTATTTTTTAATATTAATATTTATTGTTACAATTTATTTAAAAGACAATCAAGATAAACTCATATTTTACCTTTACACACACCTTGCAACCTTTACTAAATAAATTGAATCTACATTCATCCATCTACAACGAAACTTAAACTAGTTTTTTATTGAACTATTGTTTTATACAATTAGAAGATATAGTTGTCAGAATTATTCGAGTGTAAACTAGAACCGCCAGCCGATACTAAACAACGCTTTGCCTCCAATAAAAAGTAGTCGTACAGAAAATAATATCACATCTGTCTCAAACTATAAATTAGACATTATTTATTCATTTTATAATTAGTGATTAAATTGTAACGATAAATTAACTATAGTTCTTACTTCGTGTGGTTATCTCCGCCCTTCCTAATTAATGTGCTGGTCTAATAACAACATGACGAGGATTATGAGCTATTGCCTTATTTATTCATTCTTTACTTGAAATAATGAGACTCCAATGTACAAGAAACTTTATTTTCAAAGAACTAGCTGTGATTTTATGGAAAAATCAACTAATGTAAAATATAGGTGTTTACATAAATTTAAAATAAGTTTATAATTTTATATCTGTCGTTAATAATAATAAAATCACTAACTATACCAGTTTTAATAGTAAACTATGAACTTACTCAATATTTATTGATAACTAGTGAACCCACCAATGCTTCGATATTGCTTGATTTAATTTAAAGGGTATTAAAGTTATTCCATTTTATTACATTGACTTAAGTAGTCGAATTACTAAATGGTTTTTATGTAAAGAATATGTTACATAAATTTAGATGTATAAATTGTAAACCTTTATAGATAATACAGAATACAGTGAGCCTTTTGTTTGCTTTTACGTAATCTAAATAACTGATAGTTGTGAAAAATTTTAAAAACACTGATTCTATATTAGCCCAATTGGTTGCAAATTTTGGTTGTTTTGGTTCATTGTAGGCCTAACCTAAAATTATGTTCAGTTTTTGATCCAACTCAGCTGTTTTATATATATTATGATTATAACAACCAATGTTTGAATTGAATTAAAATAAAGTAAGTATTTTGAGGTGATATTTGCTTTTGTTTGCTTTAAGTTGGTCAATCTAATTTAAAAAAGCTGTTGGTTTTGAAGAATAATAAACTGATTATAAATGCTCAGTAAATATGCTTTGGTAATAAATGTAATCAAACATGACGTGTTGCTAAGATTTTATACGAACAACTGTTTTTGTGTGCTATGGTCTTGAGTCCATACAAAAGAGGCTGTTTAGTATTTTCTAAATTTGAAACTCTTTCGGGAAACTTTTCAAATTTGTCTTTATATAAAAACCTAGTTCAGACTATTACGAACATTTTAAAACAAAAAATTTCCAAATTGGTCCACCCGTTCTCAAGTGATGCGCATTAAAGGAACAGCAATTAATTTTGCTTATATAGATTACTTACATATAGATAATATCTTACAAAAGCCACATTCTAATAGTTATTAATAAAATTTGTTTTTAATTACAAAATAATCATATTTCATATATTATAACAACACAAAATCATATTTATATATGTATGCTTAGTATACTATAATATCGAGTTATATTACAGTAACAGTGTTACTATTAACAGTATTGTAACAGTGTTTATATTACAAATATGGAAGTTTATACCATACATCTTGGACCAGTTCGTTGGTTAAAAGGTTTGTAAATATTTCCTCAAATAACTACTTGTGTCGTATATAACAAGTTTTGTATCTGATGCCCATCAAATATATAAGCGATACGCAATTTATAATAAATTCATAAGAAAAGTAAATTAATTAACGTAAGAAAAGATACATTACTATAACAAAAATGTTCTTAGACAAACAAATTTGACAGTGACAAAAATTTACTTTAAATATACACATATGCCAAAGTAGCAAACACTATTTCTCATAATACTCGGTAAGACTCGAAACTATATTAGTGTTTGAAACAGTTTTTAATTATTTATTATATTATGTAGTTACGGTTTAATATTAGTGCGGAGTTTATTTTTTGGTATTTGGAGGTGGGAAACAAAAACTATGACAATAGAGAAATTAATTAGTAATTTATGTATGAATTAATTGGAAATTAATATAACTCTCCTTAGTTCTTGAGCATGATAAAAAGTTATTCATATATTCAGTAAGTTAGATATACAAACTAACATATTTTCTTAAAATGTATTTTAATGTAAACGATGATTAGCTACATAGTTTATTAATTAAGACACTTAGCAATACATATTGATAACTAGGTAACTGCTACAATATTTTTGTGCTTAGGCTTGTAAAAATCTGATTTTACATACTATTCGCCAACTGTATCTAACATAATACTGTTTACAATTAGGATTTATTCGTAATACCGTACATTTAGTGTTATCTAGTTTTTAGTTGAGGTAAATGAAGGTTACGTATTCACTAACATTAGCAAAAACAAACACTTCACACAATTTATACTAAAAATCATAGTAAACTATCTTCTTCTCTGCAAAAAGAAGAGTTGTTTAACAAGCTTTATGATCTCTGTCTTTCGTAAAGTAAATGTATAACATTTTTCAAACTAACATAATTTTGTACATTAAAACCTTGTCCTTGGCCTGTTTATCCGTCACCTAACAAAAAATCCTTTAAATACGGTACATCTTGTCAGCACTTGCATACTCGCTGTAAATGTATGTACGATTTGAGAGTTTATAGCTTAATATACAGGCAGACAGAAACCATTAAATATGCGATACAACTCTAGTCTCTTGTTTAGCATCAAACTATAATTGATGAAATAAATAAACTCTTCAAATCCTGTCTTACATTACATGTCACGGTTTCATAACGGTGTTAATAATGGACCTTGTTAAACCAAAAACTTGGTTTTGTCCTGACCTAGTTATTTCTTCTTAAGCTTTTTCAAAAATAAATATGCTCCACAGCCAGCTTTTATATTACCATTGTACGTTTTGTTTTATCTGATGCAGTGTGTAAAATAAAGCCTAAATATATAACCGAAACAATTTCATAAATCAGTAAATACTAAAATTATAGTAGCCAGGATAACCGATTTACCATCTTCAAACTAACATTTCATTTGTAACTATAAATAAAACACCAGATAAATAAGTTCAAAATAATAATAATACACTAAACACACAATTTGAAAAATCTCGCCTTATTCGAATATTTATTTTTATTTGTATGAACAACAAAAAAAATGCAATGCAAATTTTAACCGTTTGGTAAACGCACTTTATATTGATATAAAATGCATTGCTTTTTATTGAATTAAAGTTGGTCATATTGTAATTTATATACAAAATCAATGACTGTCTAAGATCCTCTGAGTAGTAGTCATCAATATTATTAACTAGAATATAAAATAATAACATTGAGTATTTTTAAGAAAGTCGTATCTCTCTATTTATTTCCGTAATCTCGTTGTATTACTTTGACATGATATTGTATAGTCTTATAAAGTAATCACGGGTTTGTTTAGGTGTGTTATTCCGAGGTAATTTTGGATTTTTGGAACTTGGAATGCCGCTTCTTTGCCTTCAAACTAAACAGATTTAAAAAATCATATTAATATAAATGCACACATACTATACAGACTATAGATAAATGCAGATTATAATTCTTTATTTAATTGTCAATACATTAGAGTTTATTTTTCGTTGGCAAAGTGTATCTATAATTTAAATGTTTAATTTATTACTGCTAAACATAAATAAACATTTCAGTAGAAAATTAAATATACTATTTAATGGTATACATTTTGTGTGTAAGTAAACAAAATTTAAATACTATTATTATTAATAATAGCTTAACAATTCAAAGTAATTGCCCTTTATATTAATCTAGATAAGGCTAAAAACAAGTTTACAGTTTTTGTTATGTTAGCCGATGTTATTTTATCGCTTACTATTTATTGAAATATTTTTTTTGTAATAATATAAATTAATATGGTTTTGTTTGTAATTATTAGTTGACGAACAAGTATAATTATAAATATAAACTGAAGTTTTTAATTTTATATAAACAAGTTTTATAAATAAATAATTTGGTAATTAATAAAATATTGTATCAGTAATCAGAAAATATTATTTTTAAGATCTTCTTTGTAAGATTTAATCCAAAGTCACATTGCAACCTGAACCAGATATTATAAATTTAAACTAATCTTATTCTATACACACTCACCCAGGAATACGTAAGTTGGTTTTTATTACTTGCTTAGTGACTGAATGGGAAAGTCTACATTTTAAAGGCAATATAATAAAGTATTATTTATATCTTCCATCTCTTCGATTCTTAAAATGGATTTACACACCAAGCAAGTATAGTAAACCAATAAGCTATGTCCTCATTGCAATTGTAATATATTACAAGCATATTTTCTTGCAAAAACTGTCCCTGCAGAGTTATTGATTATCTGCCAAAGAGTAACGAGTATTTATTATGTATGGATCCTGGAGGTACCATTCTACATTCACATATTTATTGTTATAAATAATGTACAAGTAAAATTATATAGACATGTTACAACAAATATTAAATAATTTGTTTCAATCCTAGTGGTTGATGGTAGTGAATCTTGAGTTTCAGAATAAATAAGTCAAGAAATGTATTAAGTGTTAATTATTATAACTGTTTGTATGATAATAACAAAAACGTTTTAAAAATCTATTTTGAGTTATAATTACAGACATTTTTTTAAACTACATAATGTTTTCAAATATCTATCTATAAAATAATCTTCTCAAATTGAACTTGATACAAATCAGTGTAACACTAGTAAATGCTTTTTACTATAGCTGAAGTCAATTGCTAAACTATTGAATTTAGCATCAAATTATGATTTTAATTTCGCATAGTTAAAATGAAATTAAACTTTCTTAAGTTATACATTTTAATTTAGATGTGTGTGAATGCACACTTTTATATGCACACATTTCCATTAATTTATAATTTAAATACATATATTTACAATTATTAGGTCTATTGTAGCATGATGCAGATGAGGTAAATAACGATATTTGTAACATTAGGTGAGTTCTACAGGACTTTTTAATGACACAAATTAAAGGTATTTCAGTTAAGCAACAACGTTTAAATTTATTGTATATTAGAAATATTGCAAAGTTTCACATTATACGCGTTTCCCCCACATAACTACAACCCAAAGTCATGAAAGAAGTGCGCAAGGTCTCAAAATAAATCTACAATTTGTAAACATTTAATGTAGGATTTTTTTTTAATTTTTCTGTTTGAATCTACCATTTTTTTACATATTTGTAGGCTAAAAATGTTTTTTGTTAGATATTTACAGTGTTTACCATAATATTTAATTTTGTTTATAACACGCTAAATTTGTTATTTTTTTTATTTTTTGGAATCTAAAGCTTTTACAATGTCATATATTATGGGTCTTAGAAAAAGTAATTTCCCAAGCTATAACTGTTTCATTTAATGTATGTAAAAGAATCAATCGTTTTCTAGGTACAGTACAAACAAAACAGACGTTGAAAATTAATTGGTGGACAAATTTTCTTCAATGTTTTTGATTCAAAAAAAAAAAAACATCTGTTGAAAATATCTCAAATGAGTCTAATAATTCTAACAAAAGCATAATTAATTTTCATGTTACTAAAAGTCCAATTCTTATTCGTAAAAATTTATAAATTATTAAATTTAAGTCAGAAAATATGTACTAATATGCACAATTAGTTATACATTATGTTAACCTAAACAAAGTAATATAATTTGTGATGAACAAAACTGGTAATAAAGTGGTGAAAATAGTTGGTTTAAAAGTGTATTTCGTTCCAAGCTCTTAGTTTTTAAACTAGTTTTAGACAGATCATACTTGTTTTCTGTGTCGTGTCATTAACTGCTCCCCGGATCTAGGTAAATTTATGTAGCCTATACCTTTTATAAATTTGATTAATTATATTAAAAAGTATACAATTAAAAAAAAAATTGTACAAAACTCACAACTCAAGCTCTCTCGAAATGAAGTTATGTAGAAAAATGCACTTTTTATATTATGTTAAATTACAAAAGAAAACATAAATGTTAGTAATTTCCATAGTGCCTTTTGATTGCTTTGTAATAATGGTTATTACTAGTACTTACGTCAAATAGCAATCTTGAGTTTAGTATATTTTAATACTTTATTACAGCTGTTTCGGTATAACATATACCATCATCAGATGAATAAACACATACACACATAACACTGACGAACCTTACACATAAATAAATATAACATAAAAGTTCAGTTACTGCAATACAAGTCAAAAAAATATTAAAAAACTGACTTCCTGATATGACCACATCTTACTAGTGTGGAGGTCAACTATTCACTTAAAATATACTAAACTCAAGATTGCTACTTGACGTAAGTACTAGTGATACACATTAATGTTAGTTTTGTTACAAGAAGTAAAATTAAATTATAATAATACCATCAGGCTGAATAAAAAAGTTCGATAGCATCATGAAATAAATAATAGCAATTTTTTATTAAAAAGTAGCTCGGAAACATTGTTTGTTTTTGTTGAACTGCTTGAATCAACGTTGTGTCTTGGATAAAAGCACTCGTTTTGTCTTCTACAGTGAAGACATTCAACGATTACTTACACTATAAGCTGCTTTCACTGTCGTCATCAGTATAAGTGGTAAAAAGAAGAATGAAGCTCAGGTAAAATATTTCTTTAAATAAATTTATGTTTTGTATATTGTATTTTCTTTTTACTATAAGTCTACATACATTTCGATCCCTCCACCTACAGTTTAATAAATTAAATATTAATGCATAACAGTCTCTTAGTCTTTTACGTATGGTCTTTTTAAATAATAGGCTACATATTTCATTCTTTTGGTGTATATCTTACCTTAATCCTTACTTGATTTAATTCAGAAATCTACCCTTGCTCTAAGTTGTACAAAGTTAGTCTCAGACTGAAAGGCAATAAAGCTGGGTTGTGGATCCATTAGTTGCGCCCTAGTTCACATCAAACGACTTGACCGAAGCTACGTTATAATATGGCATTGTTGCACAACCTTTGAACTGATAATATCGATAGTTTATAATTCTTAACTGTTATTTTTTATACGTGGTATTAATATTGCTCTGTATTTGCTCTGAAATTTCATACTTTAAAAACAAATACAGTTTCTAATTAAATGACTACATAAATAATTCATGTAACTAAATAAAAGCATTTAAATTTGAATGAATTAATTTGTTATTGACCATGCATGTATATAACACAAAAAGATCATACATGTATATATTATTTTTATTGAAATTGTATATACATAAACATACCTATATAAATAACCCATTTATTGTTATTATTAGTTGTGTACAATATATATTTTATCATATTAAATATTATTAACTGCAAGTATTTTTCCGGCTTTGTAGCCATAGAGTTGGACATCCTCACTCCCAAATCAAGGTCACATGAATACATCCGTTGTAAAACCAAGGGTGTTTCTCTTTTGGAAGAAATATTTTTAATGCCGATCAACAAAGTAGTTTTAGCTTTCTTCGAGTTTGAATAACTAAGTACTCGTACTAGTTGTATGAGTTTAATACATGATACTGATATAATAATATTCACAATAGGCCAGTGGCCTCACACAATTTTATCTTACGGTATAGTTACTCAAGATTTATTGTAGGAAACGTTTATCCATATTAATAATTTAGCAAATATCTTAGAATTAAATAGAATGTACATGAATCTTCATTCATACATTCTGAAGTTAATAAATAATACGCGTATACTTAGTAAACAAGCTATAAATCTATGTGTTTATTCAAACACTGCATTTTTTATAAATTGTACATAATATTTATAATTTTTTTCTTAGAACATGTTTTTATTGGACTTTTGAATTATGTCTTTAGTCGTTTATTTTAATTCTACAATACAATAACTCTTAGTGTGTTTATCATTTTAAGTGAACTGGGTGTAAAGTATGTATAGAAATTTTCTGTTTTAGAAATAGACCGAAGAAGTTTCAAATTAACCTTCATTCTCCATAACATATGTTAAAACACTTGTTATGAAAAATACAAAAATCGTTTACTTTAAAATGAAAAGGATGTTCTGACTTTAAATAATGGTTCATTAGGTAGGTTTATCATAATTTTTGTTTGACTAAGATTTTGTTTCCACTATACTATGATTTTGTTTACTACATAGTTAATTAACTTCTAATAAAATAATAAATACTAATATTTTTTTTTAATTCTTCGGAAATTCTGGAAAGTTGTCCAGCATGTTGGAAAAATGTTAACGTTTTTAAAGATATCAACTAATGATTTTAAATCATCTCAATAAACTATTTAATGTCCCTCAATTGAACATTATTTATAGGTTTAATTTATAACATAAATTTAATATTTTTCCCATTCAAAACAGTGTATTATATATCAACTTATAAAAAAGTTACATCCAACAAAATTATACAAAAAAAGATCTTAGCTGAAATTGATCTCATTAGGTAAATACTTACAATTTCGAAAATAATTCCAATCAAACCATATTTGGTTTTGCGTTGTACAACCTCCTGATTTTTTGTATTTTTTTCAGGTTTTAAATTAAACTGTACTTAATGAAATATTTATTACTAACCTAACAGCTGTTCCTAAAATCAATAAAAACAATAATACTCAACTATATTCCTTAAAGATCGCAACAATTTATTAAATAATGGTAGCATGATTAAACTACTAAAGTTATATTTCGAAACTAGCTGGTACCTGTAATTCGGTCGCAAGTGTGATTAAATAAATGAAAGGACCATAGAGTAATATTAAGCCTTACCAATACACCCAATAAAAACGAACGATTTTAGATCATAGTTCATCGGCTCAAAAATGCACAGTGAGTTTCCCCCAAATCGATCTATGTATCCCTTTTAGTCCTACATACATTTATTATTAACCCATGAATGCTAAAAATCATGTTTTCACCCAGTTTGTTAGTCATAACTAACGAACAACCATACAAATTACAAATGTATTGCACAGAAATTATAAAAAGGTATTGAGGTGTATTTAAGATCTACGAGTTCACATTATTGCATACTGTTTATATATATATATTTGACGGTTAAACCAGCGTATAAAACCGACGTATACAGTAAATTAAAACACAGACTATCTTGTCAAAGTGTTAAGCTTTGATTTAAAACAATGTTTTAATTTATAACCTTCTTTTCCGCAAACCTTCTATTTTTTTCAAAGTTAAAGATAATGTTAACAAATGAACATACAATATTGTAGTATTTTCTGTGTTGGTATATTATGATACCGGGTTGAACAAACCAATTATTACACCTAACTTAACTATTATACTTCATCCGATTGTTTTGACTGTTACAACATCCGATAGCGAATCTAAAGAGCTACAAAAAACGTTCTTGACATTTTTTGGTAAAATGTACTGTTTTTGAGTAATTAATTTTTTAAATATTCATACAGCAGCCATTTTAAAAATCTATGATTTAATTTAATAGTTTATTTTTCTTGAGATATATCATTTTGAGATTAAAATTCATGGCAAGTTTGAACCAAATCAGTCAAACCGTTCTTTAGATATTAATTATTTTGTAAAAAAAATGGCGGATTTCTTGAAAACGAAGCGTTTTTGGGCCTATGTTTGTATGTACTTTTTTTTCTTTTTTTTTGTGAGGAATCATATAAAAAAGTCCTAAAAGTTTTTTTTATACCCTGTATAGTGTTCTGGATAAAGTTTGTTGTTTTATTTTAATAGTTTTTTGTATGATGTTAGTTCAAAGTAAATTCTACTTTGTAAGTATGTATTACTATTTTAATATTCCCATGTATAAAACAAAATATATACTATTGGAGTCATCAATAAACTAGCACACCCTCTCGTACACGGAATTTTGAACGAAATACATTTAAGGCAGTATAAACTAGTATACGATACTTTAACAACAAATTTATGTTTTTTACTCGTGAAATCCTTTAATTTAAAAAGTTAAATAGATGACAAACGTTAGAATACACAATTATTTTGGTAAATGTGTTTGTTTGTAATTAGTATCAAAACAAGATATAATATACTCCATTAAAATTTGCAAAAACATAAATAGTTGATAGTTTCAATATTAACGTTCAGTTATTAGTAATTGTTTAATTAAATGGTTTCATCAGGTAATGGAGAATAATCGTTATTAAAAGTATGTTATTTAAAAAATTTTCATTTGCACAATATTAAAATAATTTAAGCAGCACTAAAACATCAAGTACACCTTTATATAGCTCTAATTTTATTTGTATTTTTATTATTGTTTTCCTTCAAGAACTAAGTGGTGTTTGTAAGTGCCAAGGGGAGAAATTTATATAACTTTTTCCATAATGAATTAAAAATAAATTTTTAGCAGTTAATAATCCAATGAGAATATAGTAGGCTATATAAATTCAAACAAGTATTTTGCCATACAAGTGAAATGAAACATTGCTTTAAAAGTCATGTGAAATAATATATTGCACTTAAAAATGATGTTCAATTATTGGTAAGAGTTTACATAGCAGTGATGATTTATAATTATATTAATTATTTAACTAGTTACACTTACTTAGCTATACGCAATTTTAAAAAGGAAAATTAAAAACATAAAAGTATTTTTGAGAAATACTCCAACTTTGATACTTTAAAAATAAAATAATAAATGTTTTTGGCAGTAATAAAGAATGTTTGAAGACAATTTCCTTAATATTACTCTTTGTATTATATCCTTATGCACAATGTAAGCAAATTTAATAGGATTAACACAATTTTCCCAATTAACATCAAAGACACAAATAACAAACAAAGAAATATTACTATTATAGATTATGTTATCAAATTACCAGTATTTTTATTTGTTCAAAACTTACTGTGCATATTATGTCAAAAATAATGCTAAAATTTTGTAATTGAAACTGTAGTGTGCTCCTTGTGCTCTGTGATTGCAGTTCCTGGCTTCAGGCCAAGACAAAATGGTGTTGAGTTGTGTGGCCATTAACTTTATTCCAGTTCACATAAAATGAAATGACCTACTCTACGTTATAGAAAATGGGATCTGTTCTTCTTGCCATTCTTGAAACGTGGATATGAAAACTGAATTATTTAAATACAGCCACCATACAGAGATAAATTATTAAATGCGTGGAAGATGGTTACACATATAAAATAACATAAAATTTTTAATTTAAACACATTTGAAACGAATAAAATTTACTTTATTGTCATTTAAAAAATATTTTTGAAATCCAAGAACAAAGTATTCGTCTTATATAATTTTATATTACATTTTCTAATATATTGGGAAAATATAATAGTAAACAGAATACATCAAACATTTGATGCATGTCGCCTACTTAGAACTACATCACAATTATAACTTTTCTAATTATATACCCATGTCTATTTGTGTTTGTGTCAACACAATAACTAAAAGAAGCAAAGAAATAATAACTCACATTAAAGGAAAATGTAAAATTAAATAAAATGTGTTGTGAAAACGTAGCTTTCACTTGTTTTTTCTACTCAAAGATTTCTTACCATGATAATTAATCCTATGCATATATTATTCTTAACACTGATTTATTGCGAATAACTTATTACACAGGTCTGCAAGCAAAAAACTACATAGGATTAGTATACATTTTCTTATAGATGTTTGAAAAAAATGTATTATATATATTTTTGTATAACATTTTTGTTGTTGCTACGCTAAAAAAATATATATATTTTTTAAACTTTGTTATATACAAAGTTTTTTTTTTTATTTAGAATAAAATTCGCAAAGAGGGAAACCTAGTTTACTGTAATTAAGTTTATGGGCTTATGAAATATAATTCAACAGAATGGATCATATTCATTGATTAGTCTAAAACTATCCACAAGCAGTCAGTCTCTTAGCAGTATTTGCATCTCTTCTATAGGACATTCTTATGGGAAAACTACAACAACTTGGATATGCTTTTTGAGAAAATCTAATTTCAAGAGCATCAATGGATGGTTTGTGGAGATTTTTTTTTAACTGACAATGTTGTTAGGTCATCAGGTAGGTTATTCATAATATTCTTTCTTTCTTTGTTTATGTGATATTAGAGCCAGACAGCTGCACTGGACAAAAACTGACTGGTCTCCTCGAGACAGTTGAACCTCCGACGAGTTAAACATCTCCTAGGTTCCGCCAGAAAAAGTGTTATTACCACCTCTTCACATTAAATTTGTAATTATAAGGCAGTTTGTCAAATACCTGTCAAGAGATGGTTATTCCTTCTGTTATCGAAGTTCCCGAAACTGTCTGAAACCTAGTTAAAATATTGAGTCAATGGCCTCGACGTAAGAAACCTCTAACTGATTCCCTCTTTTTGGAAACAATGGAAGGCAAGGTAAAATAAGCATGGGGCTCTTTCAACAAGAATGCAGTTCAACAATGCAGTTGCGCAAGTTTTTGCGGAATACTAAGGACCCTGGCTACAAAATCATTGTACAACGCATGCAGGCAGCGTATGAATCTCAAGAGTGCAAGATGAGCTTACAAGTTTATATCTTACATTCCCATATTGAATATATTCCTGAAAACTTGGAAGCTTACAGTGAAGAACGGGATAAAAGATTTCAAAAGGATGTTCGTGATTTTGAGAACCGTTACCAATAAAAATGGGATGTCAATATGTTAGTGGACTACAGTTGGATGCTCGAGAAACCAAATAAGGAAATCGAAAACAGGTTGGAGAAGCATCTAAGAGAAAAAGAAAAGGTTTCATACAAAAAGGAGTCGACTTGAAATAATTGAGCATAAATATCAGAAACAATACTTAGATTAGTTGTAAGAAAATATATAAATTTAGTTTATTAAAAAAATAAGAGTTTTTATAAACAATTTTTTATATTTTTTAAAAAGCTTAAATTGATGGGCTGTTATGGAAGTCATTTTTAGAATCTGCAACCTTTAAAACATATAATTCAGCAATATCCCATGCAGGTGAAAGATTTGTTTTTTACAGACCTGTATGTTATTAAATTTTCAAGAAGATAAATCACATCTAACGTTTAAAGGAAACTTTAATCACCTTTTTATATAAACAATTAAATACACATTAATCAAAGTAATATATTAGTGTTCACAATTGATTAGTAATGCTTTCGTTTCTAAATGTGTTTCAATGTCTTCCATCACCTGTCAGATACATATTGGGATTCATTTACAACCGAGCAATAATTGATGGTGTTCTATCATTTTTACCTAAAATATAATTTAAAATAATCTGTTAGACTGTGTACAAATAAATTATAAAATTAAGATACATTTGGAGATTAATTTTGCTTTATATCGTGATTGTGTTTCATCTATTTAAAAAAGATATATAACCAACTCCTTAAGACTTTGTGTTGATTAATGGATACTTAGTAGTTACCATACACGTATTATAACTTAACAAGGTCCTTGTGTTTAGCTTAACTGAAGTATGCTTGACATAATACTTGAACGGATCACTCCCTTAACAATGTCCTAACAAGTCTTTAATTAACTAATCTCCTAATATTATTACTTTTCTTGTATAAGAGTATAGAATTTATATTTTATGTTCTAATTTCCATAATTTATGTAATGAATTATTTATAAATTCTATAACTAAATAAAATTTAGCACATAGTAGGAAAGAATACTTCCAATCTTAAATTTAAAACATATTTTAGTATATAGAATTGAATGAATCGATCTTATTTAAATATTTAACTTTCTTTAAACAAATATTAATTTTTATTTTAAACACATTTTAAATATTCTTTCATAGGTGGGGTCAAGATAATTAACAATTTTAGAGCGAAAATCATTTTTTGGCCTCGAAAGAGATTTGAACCTAGGTTCTTGATGAACTGCTTTATAGTTGAGCTAAATAGGTTTGTTCCGCTGTTACATCACACAAAAATTAATAAAATTTATTGAATATCGGAACAAAGTATTTTTATGTAAATCAAATGGTAGAGCAATGGAACGTAAATTTAAATATCCACGGTTTATATTCTTGTTTCTTCACTTCTTCTATGTAATTATAATGCATATTCTTACCAACCTGATCCAAACAGAAGAAAGTATTATAATGACAAACAGAGACGTAAAGTTATGACCATCAGTTACAAAACAAAAACTTATCAACAAGAAACATGCTTAACATAAAACTAGTATCAATAAATTCTATCTGCTTTATAACCCTTTAAAGTTTTAATTTAGTTACAGTAATTTTTAGATTAGGGAGATTATATAATTTTAGATGAAATCTTATTCTTACAGCTTAAAGTACTATAATGTAATTAAAGTACTATAATGAAGAATAACGTTAAAATGTAAACCAGAATGTATAAAAACTAAAAATATATTAATTTTACTATGGAAATTGTCAACAGACTATCTGAGAATAATAGGTCATGGAACTTAATAACGTAAAAAGTTAATTTGGAACAATTATAACAAAATGGTTGAGTATCGATTCACAACGGTTAGCTGTTTTACCTGCCTTGACGTGAACATAATTATTGAATGTAATAGGCAAAATGGTTTCATGGCGTATTTTTTCAGTTTTCCAGCCTAACAAGCAGGACGAGATTTGCGTACATTTTTTCTCAGACTGGTACACCTCACTCATTGATCCTCATTGACTCAGAAAATCAGAGTAAGTAGATTCATTAATACATATTTACACAGATATACAATTTATCTTACAGCACAATTTAATTTTTAAAATATAAACCTTAATAAATTTGGTTTGGTAAATAAATATCTGTAATTATTTTACTAATGTTAATATAGTCTCTAATATACAAAAATAGCTACGTCATACTCTTATTTTACTTTGTAAATGTTAAAATATATCTTACTCTAATAAAAAATACAAATACAAATTATACTTGAGACTTGCATGAATTTTCTCTACTTATAAAAATAATTGATGGCATTTATTTCCCTTGCTTTCACAAGTAGACTGCTTTATTATATTATAATACAGTATTACTACTACTACTACAAAAAAAAAACTTAATACGAAAAAAAGTGTGAAGCCTTCTTATATATAGGTATCAATTTAAGGAATGCAATTATTTTCTTTAATAATCTGTTCGAATTTAATAGACAATAAATCTTCCATTAGATTAATAATATCTTCCAGTCTACTTTCACACAGTCAGTTAGTTCAAAACTATTGTCTTTATAGTAAACTATAAATTATTTCATAAATACCTGTGTATCACTTTTTTGTGCTGCTCACAACTCACAGTCCTGTTTAATGTTTCTATATTTAACGAGACAACGATCGTTTCGCCTTACGATCAGGCATTTTTAAGTCACTTTAAAATTCATAAACAATAATTGGCATTATTTTAATGCACGTCAAAAATATCACATAAAGTTTTACACACCAAACATTGTGATATGTGATATTTTTGACGTGCATTAAAATAATGCCAATTATTGTTTATAAATTTTAAAGTGAAAATGCCTGATCGAAAGGCGAAACAATCGTTGTCTCGTTAAATATAGAGACATTAAACAGGACTGTGAGCAGCACAAAAAAGTGATACACAGGTATTTATGAAATATTTATACCCAGTCCAGTAAGGCAAACAAACAAGAAAAGTTAATATAACTATAAATTAGCTAATATTATTATTGAAATTAAAATTGTCCATATGTTACACACTATTATTAAACATAGTATTCAAATATTCAACGCTTTTAATTAAGGTCCTTGATATTTTAAATTAGAATGTTCTGTGTGAACTTTATTTATTAGCAAATTTACTTTCTTTCTAAGGAGTCAAATCATTAATTAATTATAACATGCAAAAGTTGTTAAAGAACCACCTATAATAACTATAACTTTTGTAGAGTTATAGTAAACTAAAACATCGAATGGCTTGGCTACACTCCAGCAAGTAAGAATGTAACGACTTTAGTAAAAATAGTAAGGTTATGTTTAATTAACTATTTTTAATTGACAGTATAAGTTGAACCAAGATCGTCTTAACTGTTAGACTAGGAGAGATCAGAAATAGTCTATGAAAGGTGTTTCGTAAATTAGATTTGGTTGATTATTTAATAGTTCATATTGAATAAGTTCTTATATTGCATGAATTTATTATAAACGAACCATATTATTTAATTAGTTGTGTGATTTGAACTGTTATTGTATTAGGCACACTTGCACATATTACATTTTTACATATTTGTGTTAATTTTACTCGGTTTTGTGTTATTGTAGCATAATGGATTCTGTTAAAGTCAAAAACCTGCTACTAGTAAATATACATCAGGGTGTATTAATTATGTACCAAAGTGTTAGAATTGAATCGATTTATAACTAAATTACAATGATCATCATTTATTTAATGTTTGGTCATTACTATTTAGTTTTAGAACTAGTCTTCAGAAAGTTAAAAGCTGGCTTACAAAATTAATAATACTTATTAGCTAAGAAATATATTTCTTATTTAGATTTGATTAAAAAGAGAAAATAATGTATATTATCACAGAGGATACTATCTACTTGTTTAATTATGGTCTACTAATTAGTTCACAAATACAAAGAAAGTTTTAATCTCAAATAAGTCTTTGTATACAAATGTAAAAAAAGGTTTTATTTCAGTTTATATTTTGTATTATTATTATTATTATTTTATTTTATTTTATTTAATAAAATGAAATTTAGACCATTAATTATATTTCGGTAATATTAAAATTAAAAGTAAAAAAAAAAATATATGCTTCTATTATGACTGTATGTGAAACAATTAATTTTGCTATTTATGTGATTACGTCACACAATACGTAATCATGATTACAATAACTACCGGTAATATAATAATTATGTTGTATGATTATGTACAAATTATATATTTATACATAACGCAACAAATCAAAGAAATAATTAACACAATAAAACCCCCTGAAAAGTTCCTAAACCTGGAGAGAGTGCGTTAAAAATATAAAGCAGAATGCGCTATACTATAACAAACCAAACCATAGTTAAATAATTTCTTAAATGATATATACTGTATATACCGTAATATATACTGTAATACCTTTTTATTTGTCTATATTATTTATAGTACAAATAATCGAGTAATATCTGCCTATGGAAATTAGTGCCATAAAATATAAAGTAAAGTTGTTGTCCATGGCTACTGTCATTTATATGACGTAGAAATCGCATAAATTTATGTGATCTAGGGCACAGCTTAGGACTACACAACTCGGCAACATCTTGTCCTGGCATATGACCTAGTAAAAACTTGAAACCCTGAGCTAAGTCCATTTTACTTGTTCTTATCTGTGTAAAATAATAATATTTAAAAACTTACACGTGAAATATATTTTGTGATCTTGTTATTCTGAATTATTAGTACTTTACAAATAACCGAATAATGATTAATATAACGATAATATCATGATCGAAATATTTTAGGTAGATTTTAGGGTTATTATATAAAATAAATAGAAAACAAATAAAGTAAATATTTTAATTTATTTTCCCCAATAGTTTAAAACCTAGTGTACAAGCACATTCATTGTCCTTGGCTATTTCAGTACAGATTATTATATTTTACGTATTAAATTACATCCAAGCGAGCCTTTCAGAGGCTTTAATAATATGTCATTTGCGAAATATGAAATCAAATACTTAATTGCATGTCAACTCATAGTTATTATGTATTTATAATACAACCAGTATTATATAAATATAGGCCATATTATAATTTTATAGATAAAATACTCGAATTAACTGTTCAATAATCGACTGTTTCGTTACATATTTGTTCTAAATCGAGTTATTATAGAGAAATACAAATAAAATTCGGTAAATAGAATTATTGCAAATATAATTATCAAAGAAAAGTAATTTGCATGATTTCTAGAAAAACTTATTCATATTTATTTTCAATGTAAGATCTAGACCAAACAAAGGAAACCGTTAAAGATTAATAGATTTTTATACTTAATAATGTGTGTGCAATGAAATTAATATCGTTAATAACATGAACGTAAGATTACTGTATAGATAATGTGTTAGTATTTTTCAGAATATCTGTGGATAAGGGTGTTTAAGGACTCATAGACATCGGCTCATGGGCGATTAATTGTAGTATTGTTGTTATTTCCCGCAAAACATTTAACAGATTTTTTACATTTTGCTTTTAATTTAAAAATGTGGTTCTGTAAATCCAAGAAACGATTTCTACAACCTGAATTATTCTCTCCCTTTGTGTGTAATACCTTTATTTTTCGTATGAAAAACTTTCAAGTTCGATGAATATAAAGGAGACGACGAAGAAGTAGTCCGTATGCTCCAGTATATTAGTAAAGGCTGAATAAGAACATAGAATGTACATTGTCCCCAAATGAATGGACATACAAGTGGAAAGGTTTCATGTGAGCTGTGGAGTTTGGATGCGCAGTGGGACTAGGCGTTAATAAGGTGGTGGGGAAAGTGGCCGTCTCGATCTTTTTCGTGTGTTGTTAGGCTCCTGCTTCCCCTACAATGTCTCTGTCAGTCCCCACGCGGCCTCAAACTACAACCTTGTACCTCCCCTCACTCTCTGGAGACAGCTCACACGAAACCTGACGATTTATACTATAACACCAGCTCATAATATCTACCTGGAACGAGACCACAACTAAATTCACTATTGGAAGCTTGGAAAATGCTAATTATTGACGATATTTTATTTGATGTTCGGGTCACAAACCAACGAATCAAAAATGATAAATAATAATGAAAAAATCACAATATCTTAATTGTCTAGCGTCAAACAGACATAATATCTACTTTATAATCAACAATAATAAATACCTACTAAAATTTCCCATTATATTGATTCAGAAACTATCACCTAGTAGTGGTGTTTCATTCACAATTTTTATTACAAATTGGTATAGTTTCATTTCTTCTAATTAATTGGTTATGTCCCGCTTAATATAAAAGTTTTTTTAATGCTAAAAATATAAATCAATTGTAAAAATATGTATCGTTGCATTATTGTCGCCTGAATTTATAAAATATTGTAATCGTATATAATATTATGTCTTAATACATTCTCGTTTAAAGTCAGGGTATACAAGATTTATCAGCAAGAAACATAACATTTGTGAATATATGCTGTAAAAATAGAAGTACCGTAGGTGTTTTAAACTTTGAACTTTAGTCGTCATGGCAACGCTTTAGAATTTAATCCATATGTTTACGAGGGAGGTATATTGTTCATTAACAAATCTGAAATGGAACATTTCACTTTACAAAAATGATTTGTATTTTTTGATCAGTTTTATATTCATTTTTTTTCAACAAGTGTTCATATTACTTTTTAATGTATAAATATTTTTAAATGGGTTTCTATTAGACAACGAATAAAACAATATTGCATAAGAAAAACGTGAGAAGTTAAAAAAAAATCTAATTATGATATTCAGGTGAATCACATATAATTTATTGCATAATTTGCTCTCTAATATATCTGTAGTAATATTAAAAATGATCCTAATGTTTCCTTTAAATTCTAAAAGTTTCTTTCAAACGCCTTAAGTGAGGATATTTGCTGATGAAAGTCGTATTTAGTTACACTAACAACTACTGCTCCAGAAATAGCATAGGCAATTTTACATAACTAAGTTTTTGTTTAAACGTTGTACAAAGAAAAATCAAGCGTGTGTGTGTAATTAGGATTGTACTCCAATAACACAGATAAAGTAATAAATTATTATTATCTAGTTTACATAATAATTATGGTTGCCATTATAAAAATATGATGTATGAACAACAAAGATGAGGGTTCTGATTTAGTAACTTGGTTACCGAAACCATCGGCGAACTAGAATAACTATATCAATAAACGTTTTTTAGTTTACTTGTGTAATTTTATTCACCGAACTTGTGTTTGGGGCTTCAGTGTTTCTAACTGGTTAACAAAGATGACAATATTATATTATTATTAATTTTCTTGAATAATTAATTGTCTGCTATACAAAATATGCTATTATAAAATGAATTGTCATTTGGTGTTCTTCAAATTGTTGATTTTAGTTCAACGGTGTTCATAGGTCAGATTGTTTTATTAAGAGTTCCTTACAACATTATACATGTAACAAAAAGATCTATACTAAAATCTTAGAACATTTTGAAATTAATATTAATACGTTAAACTAACTCCGAGCGTTTGCAGATCAAATAAACTGAAGCATAACTGGCAATGGTGAATAGTTTGACGACATAAACATATGTACCTAAATATTAACTGTGTGAGGATATAAAGTAACCATTACCCATCCTTTAAGTATATGTATTATATTTAACACTTAACTTTAACTAGAAAATATTTATGTTAAGAACCTTATTACTATCATCGCAAAATAGTGGATATTTTATCTTTTTTGTAGTTTACGTCTCAATGTTGCGTTACACAAAAAGCCAGTAATATAATATAATGTTTAATTGAATTTCATTTTAATTATAAAATATTTAGGCAAGTTTGTAAAAATCAATAAATGAGAATATTACAATTAGAACTAATTAATACATTTTTTGAAGTTTGTTTTTTATTAGATTATATTATTCAAAATTATTTCGGTAAAATTTTATTATTTTAAAAGGTGTTTTAATTTCAGTATGGATTTAATATAATGGCTATGTAGGAGCTTTTATGTACCGTTTCTCAAAACTAATACGTAACGTTGTAAACTATTGTTTTGTTAAGATGTATTTCCTTAAATTAATCAGGAATATAGAGAGAAAAATAAAAGCATTTCTTTAATTTAGTATTATTTAAAAAAAAGCGTTTAATTAATATGGACTGTTTTTTTAACATTTGATAGCATTTACAAAAGCAAATTCTGAATGTATCACATAAATTGAGCTTTAATTAAATATCAATCTATCCACAATTGACTACTGATATATCCTTCAAAATAATGTTATTTGAAATAAACGAATTGCAATTGTTATATCAATATTTTATTTAGTATCTTATTTTAATAAACAAGCAATTGTATATTTGTAAATTTATTTCGTGGATCTCGCTAATGGCTCTAACGATTTCGATGAAAATTTGCATATAGGGGATTTTGTTGCGCTAAGTCTCTTTTTGCCTATGTAAACTCTGAACTTCTTTTATATACCACCTTTGAAGTCACTAAGTAGGCGAGTAGATACATTATAGATACAATCCAGATGTTTTACAAACAGATCTTACACAGTACGTACATAAGATCGAAAAATATTCTTATTTATTCAGTACGCGATTCGTATTTACATACATTTTCCTAAAAAAAAAAAATAATAAAAAATATACTGAGCGATTCTGAGGTAATTCAGGTACAAACATAATATTTTTTTAAAGAAATTACGAACAGAGATATCTAAGACAAACCATTTTCTTTTGCTACAAGTTAGCAACTCTTGTTTCCCCACATTTGATGAACTCATCAATTTGTCAAATGGAATATAGTGTCAAGTATGAGATTATATTATACGGATGATACACATTAGAAGAGAGTGATTGCAAAGCTTCAAAATATTTTAAAAGCTACAGTTTTGATTTAGTTTTTTGTCTGATAGATGCGGGTATACTATTTTTAAATTTAAATGTTTAAACCGTGAGAAAAATATTTTAACAGAATTTAACGTGTAAAGCTTTAGTGACTCACACAAAAGTCATGTCTTAGTGAATGAAATTAACAGATAGCGTTCGAGTAGTACTGTATGTCCATTGTTGAAAGAATGTTGAATGTACAGTAGGATGTTGATTGTGAGGTTCAATGTTCGGTTAAGAGATGGAGGGAGAATGTGTCGACATATGAAAGGTCATTTTGTTACTGGAGAATTTCAAAATGAAATACAAACATTACTGCAAATTTCTTTTAACTAATTCCAAATTTGACCAGGTTAGTCTTTAACTTAAACTGTTACACGGCTTTTGGAGACTTTTTTAAACTCAGGCGTCAAACAATCTAAGAACGACTAATCACTAATTACTGATTTTTTTAAACTTTGTGTTTAGAACGTTAATGTGAACGTTAGTTTTGTTTAATGCACACTTAAACATTTTTAATATTTGATATACGTTCTACTATGCATTAAATTAGTAAGCCTAGTAGTCATTTTACATAGTATTTTCAAGGTAACTTGAAAGTATTGAAACTACAATAATAATATTGGGCTTATTTTGTATCGTATGTTATCACTAGTCTACTCTGCTGCAAAAACATATCTTTGGATAATATTGCTCTCTGAAAACGTTCTTTTTGTAACTCTGTAGAAACATCGCTCTGGGAACTACTTACAACTTTTAAAGGTAAATTAGATTATTTTTCAGAAATAAAGGATAAAACACCAATTATGCTTAAATTTTCACAAATTTAGTTAATTATTAAATTAAGCAACACGTTACCAATACATTTTAACGAAACCTAAAACTTCTTAATAAACCTCTTAAATAAATAAAACTTCTTTTATAATAAATTGTATTTTTTTAAAATTAAATTAAATTTCCTCCTGCACTAAACAATAAAATGCCTCCACATCGCTACTGACATTCTCTAGGTACGAAACATAATGTAGTTTCCATGGAATCACTACCAATATAGGATATTTAGTATTATACAAATGTAGATTGCAATTTTGAATCATTCTTGAATAAGTTCACCAATATTTTCTTTTCAAAGTTAGGATTCTAGAAATATACTTAGAAGCGAATGGTATCACAAAGGATTAATTACATATTTTTAACATTCTGAAAATGTTTTAATAGTATCGTTAAGATTAAGCGTTAATTATCCATAACACTTTAAGAGTGCACACACTACCCTAAAAACTTTTAAATTGATAATTTAATGTTAAAACCTGTGATTTCTACAAATTTATAAAACTAAGAAATATAAAACAAGGTGTTATTTAGTTAAAACAAGTAAATTTATATAAATTGCTGCTAAAGGAACTAAAAACATTTGTCAAACATGCAACAATATCTATTTAAAATCCATAACATTGTATTGCCAAAGATTGTTTGAGACTTGTTAGGTAACCATTTTGTCGCTGGAACATATGGAATTGAATAAAAACCTCGAAATAAAAGTACGTAAATGCAAGGAATGAAAACTCGGTAAAAAATCCATATATTTTAGTAAACAAAGAATCGTATACGGACAAAAATTGTTATTGTATACACCCAATAACGTGAAGCATTATAATACAATACAAAGCAAAGAAACCAATAGAATCA
Organism: Philaenus spumarius; assembly: GCA_018207615.1. Classification (NCBI taxonomy): domain Eukaryota; kingdom Metazoa; phylum Arthropoda; class Insecta; order Hemiptera; family Aphrophoridae; genus Philaenus; species Philaenus spumarius. The sequence goes on along the minus strand of JAGFPH010002250.1, from coordinate 89,647 downwards.
AAACTTATTCGGTATAACTGTTAGACCACTGTGTCACTTTGGAGTAAGTAATTTTATTACAGAAATAAAATCATGAAAATAAACGATCTTTAATAAGTGTCAGGTAGATATCCTATCTCTATAAAATACACAATGCACTAATATATGTACATTTATTAAAGTTATATATTTAGTATAGTAACAACAATGTAGACAATATAAACACATTGTTCTATTAGTCCAAGAGCCAGTTACATGTCAATTTAATTGGAAAGCTATACATTTGTTTCATAGCTTATTTTTTAATATCATACAACTTAAAATAACATATAGTGGTCTGGCAGACTGCATCCGTCGGAATGGGGTAGTGCGCACGCTCAAAACCACTCAAAAATTGCAAAAAATAATTGGAAAAATATATACTTGATTTTTGTCTTATTTTTTAGTTTTACCCTTCCTAAACACGAATTATGTGGTCTGGCAGTCGAAAGCTGTCGGAAACATGTCGCCAGACCGCTTTTTATATAGCGAAAAATTAGCCCGAAAATTGAAAAAAACCCGTAAGCAGCACTGCCGCATTACTATAGCCGAATTTTCTTATCAGGGAATACCTAGTATTATATAATGAGAGATTCCTATGCATTTTGTTCCTTGTTGCGGAAATTGTTCCAAATATATCTTTGCACAGGATTATAGTAAATTTAATTGTCTTTCGAATGATATAGCTCACAAATTGCACTTGGGTTTATGAGTGGGAGAAATTGTGTAATTACCTTACATTGATAATACAAAAAACATTTATCAGGAGATTTCTATCAGTTTTGTTCTTTGTTCCGGGGATGGTACCTGAATTACCTTTGCACAGAATTGTAGTAAATTTAATTACCTTTCGAACAATATAACTCAAAAATTGCACCGGGCTTATGAGTGGGAGAAATTGAGCAAAAACTTTACACAGATATAGTGAAGAAATCATTTATCAGGAGCTTAATATCAATTTTGTTCTTTGTTCCGGGGACTGTACCTGAATTACCTTTGCACAGGATTGTATTAAATATAATTACCCTTCGAACGATATAGCACAAAAACTGCACACGGACTTATGAGTGGGAGAAATTGTGCAAAAATCTTACACTGATAGTGACAAAATCATTTGTTTGGAGCTTCGTATAAATTTTGTTCTTTGTTCCGGCGACTGTACCTGAATTACCTTTGCACAGGATTGTAGTAAACTTAATTACCTTTAGACCGATATAGCTCAAAATTGGACATGGGCTTATGAGTGGGAGAAATTGAGCAAAAACCTTACACGGATAGTGAAAAAATCATTTAGCTTCGTATCAATTTATTTCCTTGTTCCGAGGACTTTACCTGAATAACTTTTGCACAGGATTGTAGTAACTTTAATTACCTTTCGAACGATATAGCTCAATAATTGCACACGGGCTTATGAGTGGGAAAAATTGAGCTAAAACTGTCATGGATAATAACAAAATCATTTATTTGGAGCTTACTATCAATTTTGTTCCTTGTTCCGGGGACTGTACCTGAATTACTTTTGCCCAGGATTGTAGTAAATTTAATTACCTTTTGAACGATATAGCTCAAAAACTGCACACAGGCTTATGAAAGGGAGAAATTGAGCAAAAACCTCACACGGATAATGAAAAAAATCATTTATTATATAGGAGATTCCTATCAATTTTGTTCCTTGTTCCGGGGACTGTACCTGAATTACTTTTGTTCAGGATTATAGTAACTTTAATTACATTTCGAAAGATATAGCTCAAAAATTGCACACGGGCTTATGAGTGGGATAAATTGAGCAAAAACATTACACGGATAATGAAAAAATCATTTATCATTAGCTTCCTATCAATTTTGTTTTTAGTTCCAGGGACTGTACCTGAATTACCTTTGCAACAGATTGTATTAAATTTAATTACCTTTCGAACGATATAGCTCAAAAACTGCACACGGGCTTATGAGTAAGGGAAATTGTGCAAAAACCTTACACGGATAGTGAAAAAATCATTTATTTGGTAATTCTTATCAATTTTGCTCTTTGTTCCGGGTACTGTACCTGAATTACCTTTGCACATAATTGTAGTAAACTTAATTACATTTCGACCGATATAGCTCAAAATTGGACACGGGCTTATGAGTGGGAAAAATTGAGCAAAAACCTTACACGGACAATGAAAAAATCTTTTATCGGGAGTTTTCTATCAATTTTGTTCCTTGTTCAGGGGGCTGTACCTATAATACCTTTGCACAGGATTGTAGTAAATTTAATTACCTTTCGAACGATATAGCTCAAAAATTTCACACGGGCTTATGAGTGGGAGAAATTGTGCAAAAACATTACACGGATAATGAAAAAATCATTTATCGGGAGCTTTCTATCAATTTTGTTCTTTGTTCCAGGGACTGTACCTGAATTACCTTTACAACAAGATTGAATTAAATTTAATTACCTTTCGAATGATATAGGTCAAAAACTGCACACGGGCTTATGAGTGGGGGAAATTGCGCAAAAACCTTACACGGATAGTGAAAAAATCATTTATTTGGATATTCTTATCAATTTTGTTCTTTGTTCCGGGTACTGTACCTGAATTACCTTTGCACATAACCGAGGACATTACCTGAATAACTTTTGCACAGTATTGTAGTAACTTTAATTACCTTTCGAACGATATATCTCAAAAATTGCTCACGGGCTTATGAGTGGGAGAAATTCAGCAAAAACCTGACATGGATAATTAAAAAATCATTTATCGGGAGTTTCCTATCAATTTTGTTCCT